>JAQFZW010003209.1:0-13767 GCA_034687055.1 Heteromurus nitidus
AAGAAATTAATCGGCATAATCTTTTGATTACTTTGGAGAAGAAAAGATGAAGCTTTTAGCACTCATAACATGGATATGTGCAATTAGTATGACAAAAACATAATATGTACATAATATGCGCAATAAATGTTGAATGTATGTAAAAATTAAAAATATGTATTTTATGAGTTAAACATACTAACCTACTCATCTACAACGATGCAGGATGCACAATGACAATTTACTGGATTATGTAATTCTTTTTACTAATGAGCAATAAGATAACGCTGAATGTTCGCGTGTGCTATTTTGATACAAGTGCGTATGTAATATTTTGCGCATTGTGAAAAGTTATAGAGATAAGCACCCATGTCATGAATGTCGCACCCACCCTCTGCTCATACATGAAATCATTTTATCGTCACATTCTCTTTTCCTCAATGTGTCATCTGTCATCTTCAAGGAAGGGATTAAAATTACATAAAAATGTTGTGATGATGTGTTTTAGTATGCTAATGATGCTCTCATAATGTATGCGGAAGTTCAATTTTGGTCGTTTAATTAGAGACAAGAAGATTAGTCACTTACTGTTGAAGCTGAGGTTTATGCTCACATTGCATCAATGGATGAACAAATGAACAAAGATCATCAAGTGGCTTCAGGTAATAGTCTCCAGAGAAGCTTGAGACAGAGACGCCGGCAGAGTGTCACAGTGTCAGTTTGAGAGAAATCGTATCATCCTCCCATTAAACGTGTAGCACATTTATAAGAAGTATTTATTTAAAATAGCCAGAATAATGTACTCTTCCAAAATTTATTCAGTTTTCTTCCTATTTTCACAAACACAAACAATATTAGTGTCTCATAATCAAATTAAAAAATTCTCGCAAATCTTTAACCTCAACTTGCGCAAGATTGAATTTTTATTTCACGATCACACAAAAGAGAGCTTTCCTTCATCCACAAGCATGGATGAATGAAAAAAAGTATTTTCATACGATGTATCGCCGAGAGTCAAAAGTGTGCTTTTACTTTAGCATGCAATTGTAAACTGTAACTCATTTCATTATCTTACTCAATATGCGCACATTGTCTGTAGACCGTAGTATACATCCAGTTCATGTGAGCCATACATTATGTACCTCTCTTCTCTCTCTCTCACACTCAACTTCTCATTTCATTTTTATCATGGAGCTATAAAGCCGCGACAAGAGTTAATATTGGATTGGAACATGAATATAAAATATTCATACAAGTTAAACATAACACTGTTTCAACCGGTGGTTATCTATATTGAATTTGTGTATGCAATATGCATATGCGATTGGCGTAACGTATTCGTTTTGCTTGAACACCTCCAGCAAATGACTCTATCTACGAAATATATATTAATACCTATGATTTTCTTCTGTCATATACTGTCTCACATAAAAAAACGTTTAGTCCTCAATAATGCACTAATTCATATGTATGTGTATCGGAATCAGTACTCACTCGCAAATTTCAACCGATCATATCTCTCATCTGACATGATACTATTGACTTTGTGATATATCCGACTGAGCGAGATTGCGAAACAAGTCAAGGTAAATGTTATAGGAAATATGTCACGATGAAAAACCACCAATTTATTTGGATTCCCTTTTTGCAAGGAATGATTTCTCAAACTAATTAACTTTCTTTCTCCCAGTGTCACAATCACTTTTTCTATTTTGTAATGCTATATCTGTCATGTGCAAAATTTTGTGCGATTTTCACCTGTGTGTGCAAAAACAAAACACTTTTTGTCTCTAGTTCAAACGAAGTTAGTAAACTGCTCACTGTAACGTACTTTTCCACCGTTTATTTGTCCTCCTCCGCTCTCTCAAGTGGTTGTCATCCTTCTTCCCTTCCTTCCAGAGCTCTCATGTATTTATATATGTTTGTTTTTCGCACAAGGTCACCCACAAAAACTAGCCTACTCTTCTCTGTCACCTTGAAAGTTTCCACAGAAAAGGAGGAGGGGAAAAGCTGGTTATACTCTGGCGATAAGTGGACACTGGTTCTGCACACTGTGGCAAACAACGTGCCACCTTTCTTCCGAGTTGTCACTCATTTTTGAAAGCGATTTTCCACAGTTTTATCAATGCGCTTTTCGCCGTCTTTGACAGATTGTTTCACACAATCAGTTCAGTAGTATATGCATGTGTGGATGCAGTATGGAATGGAGTAGTGGGATCAACATGTATGTAAATGTGGATATATGTGTTTGTGCCATCACTTCTTCAAAGAAGTATAGATATATTTTCATTCTTGGGAAAATCACATATATAACTTCATGCATGAATCTATTCTTTTATACGTGCGAATTGGTATTCAGAGCTGAAAGGAGTAAAAAACGTATAGAAAAGCTTTATGCACTTGCATAGGGAAGGATAGCGGATGAGTGAGAGCACATGAAGGAAAAGGAGTTTAGTATAGTGAGCATTATTAGCTTTTTTTGAAGGGCAAACCGGGGATATTCCAGGAGAAACCTACACACTATCATCGTAGGCCATGCTACATGCTCCCAGCTCACATATGAGGCTAGCAACTAACACTAACCCTGTCTTGCACAAAATGATATGGACATGTACACCAGAGCAGGAGTGCTTGTGTGTGTTTTGACATGACATGAAAATCCTTTCCTATTTTCATTCTCTCGTGTGAGAGAGCACATCCTTTCAACAACAAGTTTTCCCATGCTCATGTGTTTCTCCTGCAAAGTATAAAGCTGTTGCTTTTGTTGCAAACACCGACTACTCCTCTGCAAAAGATATATGCGATATATTATTATACTTTTACTCTGTCTTGGACGATACGATATGCTGTTCGCACTCTTTTTTAGTGTTGAAATTGGATGTTCACTCCAATCCCTTGTAGTCTCGCTCCTCGTCTACAGATTCATATACGTGGTCGATCATTGACGAGTGGAATGTTCGGATTTTCATAAAAAAATGGAGAGCAATGTCAAAAGGTCTGATCGAGAAGATGCCGCATGCCGTGTGTATGCGAGGTTATCTAATTCGACTCGTCGAGTATTCAGAAAACTGAGCGTAAGCGAAGAAAATTACTTATATGGTTTGTATGGAAATGTGTGGAATTCTGGAAGGGAGTAATGAGCAGATTCTCCGTGTAATTGAGACGATGACCATGAAATCGCGGGGAGAGAGAGAGAGAGAGAGTTGGTGAATCGAAAGGAAGATGAAGCTTGTTTTTATGATGATATTGTAACGTGCTAGTATAAAAATGTATTCATATGTATATCAGCTTTGGTTTAATACTATTTTTGGGGTGTTATGTAAGGATTACATGTAAGTTGAGAAATACTCGTTCTCCTATCAAGGGGAAATGTCATGCTGTGCCATAATTTGAAATGTTATTACCTAATTGAATAGGATGCATTCCAGACGGACGGGCACGTGTCATTCATATAAATTTTTATATTGCTGTGCAAACATAAATAGCAATATGAGATCATAACTATATAACTTGTTTAGAGGAGTGGGAGCGGGTGAAAAAAGTGCATTCATGATTTTCAGTTTGTGTGCCAATATGACATTCGTGTCATGTCGAATTTTTTAATGCAGAGAATGCAGTTTCATGACGTACTTATGTAATCATATTCTAAATCATTTACATCGATAAATATAGTTTATATCTTTCTAAATACTAGGCAGCTACTCCAGGTTTTCCAAGTACTATGAAGACGCAGATAGCAGCTTATTAACAGCCATTGTAACAACGTAATTTAGACTTTAAGTCTACAAGCACAGATTTAAGAATTTTGATGGTACTCATATCAAAATCATGAGCGTTGACCGTTGCTTCCAGGAATTAGCAGCCAGTTCTCGTTCTCGTGAAGCATTTGTTAAGGTAAATCAACACTGTTAATGTCAATGAATTATAGTCACATGTGCGCATGCCATTAATATGTCAATTGCCAATGTAGAAAATATCCAATATACCAAAAACGCATTTTAGAGTAGTTAAATATTATATTTTTTGTCTCGTCTCGGCATATCCTATTCAATGGAATGGAATGTTATTGACACACCATAAAAAAGCCGCTTATCCCTTCCTTCGTTGTAATAATTTTTCGTAACATTTCGGAGAAGTCTGGAGAAGAAAAAAGTGGTGTAAATGAACTTATATACATCAAGGGTTAATAAAAGTTGGTTCATAATCATATTTCATATTATGTACGTACCTGCCTAAGTAAGTTTACTAAAATTCATGGGACTACATGAACTTTGATATATGAAGTCAAAGAAAGAAAATGAACAAAGTACAAAAAATGCCTTTAGCATTTTGTATGGATGTGTTGTGAGCATATGAAGCTTGTTCTTCGTGAAGAACCACGTGCCCCCAATGAATCCATCCGACATGTGGGAAAGTTGAAGCACCAGCTGAAACTCGGCTGTTTTCATTTCTCTCAACATCAACATTTGGCAGTGTCGAGGAGAAAAATTTATTTTCAAATTTAATTGTTTGGAAGTAGGATTTGGAAATCTGTTGTAAAATATGGCGGCTCAGAGGGCGTTAATGAGACAAGGGTATAGTGCATTTAAGGCGGCATTTATTCCTCAGTAAGTGCATTTATAAGTCGTTGAAAGTTGAAAGTATTGTAAATTGTGAACTTTTAGTTTAGTTTGTGTTAAATGAAACGATAAATATTTAAGTTTATATTGTTGCTTTTATTGTTGCAGACGTAGTTTATCAGTCACCGCCCAACGATTTCGACCGGAAGATGTGGATAAGGCGCTTTCAGTTAAGGAAGCTCCCGGGATGGAGCCCAAGCGAATGTTTGAATCAAAAAGTGAAATTGAAAGGAGGGCGAAAATGCAACAAAACATTACTGTGGAAGGCGAAGTAAGTTTAATTTTTACTATAATTATGCGAGCTGAATTGTGGTGATAGTTAATTGGAGGATATGTGGTGTAGTCTTCAGGCAAAAATAAATGAGTCTCCCTTATTGTTAAAATAAAATTTTCTTGCTGGATTTAGCTGGACATTACACCTGTGACGGGAGTTCCAGAAGAACACACGAGGACGAGACGTGTTCGTATTTTCAAGCCAGCGAAAAACGCGATGCAGTCTGGAACGTCGAACACTGCGAGATGGAGAATGGAATTTGAGACTAGAGAAAGATGGGAAAATCCTTTGATGGGATGGGCGTCATCGTAAGTTTTTGGAAACACAATATTTGATGTCAATCAATCAAAGACCAAGAATAGAAGAATTTCACAATTTTTGTTTACTCAGGGGCGATCCACTGTCAAACATGAATGTGGATTTTGAGGACAAAGTTGAGGCTATCGCGTTTTGTGAGAAGAATGGTTGGCCATGGTTTGTCGAGGAACCTGTCGAAAGAGTAATGAAGCCGAAGTCTTATGGAAGTAACTTTTCTTGGAGTAAAAACACCCGAGTTTCCACTAAATAGTTTGTATATTTATTTATGTAAACATGTACATTACGTGTACTATTTGTTCATTTATGAAAGCGTGACTGAACATCAGTTGAAGTGAATTGTAAAAGTACGTGTGTTTACTGTTTACTCAAAATCTTTAGTGTAATGCCACAAGTAGTTCGCTCGTACTGTCAATGACGCATTAAAATTAAGTTGTACCTTAAAACTGAAAACGTGGAAAGTTTAAAGTGATATTCACCTGCAACGACTCAGCACATTTTCTCATAATACAAGCAGATTCCTTAATTTTTATGTTAAGATTTAGATTAGTTGACAGCCAGTTGCAACATAAACTACTTGGGCCGTTTTTTCGGATCTGAGATCCGTTTTATTTTGATTTGTTCAGGCTGTTGAGCCTTTCCATTGCTTTCGGTTGCAGCACGACGTTCTGAGGCCAAAAGCGACCTAGGATCCCTACTTCTCCCCGTCTTCTTCAAAAGTTTTCGCCAGTCGTAGTCAGTGGTGTGCTGGGCAAACTGTCTCTCGAGTGTGTGACTAATAGCATCCAGAGCAGCATTCGTTTCTACAAGCACATTCTAATTTTAGATCTATACATTTGTTGTTGAGTATATTTTAGCTAGAGCCTATTGGTTACCATTCTGATAAGTCGAGCTGAAAATTCCGGTAACATAATTTTGCAAATTTTTATTAGCCACAATATTAAATCTCCCTGCGAATCCTTCCACTGCCTTTTCTACGCCCGGTTTCTCCAGATTTGGCCTATCCTCAGTGTCCACAAAATCCTGGAGATCGTCCATATCTGTAAAGTTGACAGTGTGAACGGGTAACTCTGAAGAGGAGGAAGTACTCAGCGACTCCTCCTCCTTTTCATGCTGCTTTGCCAAGCCAGACTCTCTCCTTAGCTCTTCAAGATGTCCCATCTGCTTATCAGTGAGTTTTTGATTTTCTCCAAGGACCGTAACTCCTCCGGCAGCATCATGACTTGCAGTTGTTTGCAAAGACTGGCTAATGCTTCCCGCAGATATTCTCAGATGAGGTCGTCGTCTCAGTTGTCGTATCTGCCTTGCCTGCATAATGAGAGCCATGCAGCTGAACGCAAACAACCCCAACTGGAGGTCGCACATTAGCGTTGCCGTTTCCCCCAAGAGTCTATAAGTATTGATGCAATAAGTTTCAAAACGTTGTTTACAGCCACCCTCGTCATTTTGGAAAAACTTTGCCTGGAACTCGGTAACATCCCATGGAACCACCTTGGCGCAGTATGGATTAAGATTCCATAGTGGAGTACAACAAGACGATGGGATTGCAACATCCCTCTCAATATAATCTCCGTAACCATACAAGCCGCAGCAGTGAAATCCGGTTTGGACTCTGTCCATAAGATTGGCAGCGCGATAAGTTCGTATTTTCACCGGTTCCGTTTCATTCGTCATGGGATTTCTCCAAGAAAGTGGTTCGCCATTAAGATCATGCACATCAACTTCTTGGTAATAGTCGTCCATAATGCGCTTAATCAGAGGGGTTACCGTTTTTAGAACTTTCACACAAAAATTGTCCTTCTGTTCAGTCAACGAAGCTACTCCCTGCGTCCACAGGGAGGCAGCCACTCCAACTACGTACACTACGTGAAGCCTTTGGTCTGCGAGGTAAACTCCGACAAAGCCAAGAAGGATTGAGGTGCACATAACTCCAGCACTGACGGCATAAATTGAGGCATAATTTTCATAGGGTGCGTTTTCTTTCCAAAAATGATGGCCAAGTTTGTGTCGATAAGCGGAGGTGTCGCCCTTAACAAAATATTCGTACTCCTGGATATCCTCCAGCAGGTTGTCCAACCCACCGAGGGTATACAACGTGGAGCCAAACACTCCAGTTGTCAAAAACATGATAATGTTGAGGAAATAGAAGATTGCATCTGGCAGATGGTAATTTGGCTTCACGTGACGAGGAAGAAGGTCCTTCATAGGTTCTAAAAATCGCCATCCGTGTTCCAATTTTCGATGACGAAAGCCGAGGAGCAAGCGCTTTTGTCGCTTATTGTATTCCCATCCAACTGAAAGTTGCATGCAAAATGTGCTGCAGTTTTAGAGAAACTTTATACTTTTAACGAATTGAAGTCTCCAAAAATATACTCACTTTTAGGCTGAACTTTCTTTCCGTGTTTGTTGAGAATGTTTCGAATAAGGACCACTTCCTTCTCCACTCCTCTGCCACCAATGAAAGATGCTCTTCTTGGTCGGCGCTTGTGAATATTCACATCTGCGGGAAACTCAGCAATTCCCTCTTGCTTCACCTAAATAAAAGTTCATATTGAATACATCGTTTGGTTTTAGTTTTCGCCTATTTCAGTTTCAAAATTTCCAAAAAGTCGCTTACTCGTTTGAGAAGCTTTTCGTAGGGTCGTTTGTAATGTTGCCACCCTGGGCCCTTCCTCTTCTCTTCGTCATGGAGCGTCCACTCTGATAAGAACGGGAGCATCCCTCTTTTCCCAATTTTCTGCATGTGTCGATAATCTCGCCATGATTTCCCATCCAAACCTTCTCCTGACTTCAACGAGGGATTTTGAGATTGGCGATTTGCATCAGGAGCTTTGCCCACACTTTCGGCAGTGTTATCAGCAGAGGCACGTTTATGCAAGCCACTCACGTCCCCAACTTTATTCGTTTTCTTGATTGGGGTTCCAATACCTTTCGATTTACCTGGAAAAAATTTGTTCCCGGCAGGCGGTTTGGCTTTGCCTGCTCCTCTGTCTTTCTCCATCAGAATATGCCTTGTATTTATCTTTGAAATCAATTTCCGTAAAACTAATTCCGCAATGTCAACATGAAACTGACGAGAGCATTCAAATCTAATTCAGTAATTCATAAATCAAGTGCTAAATTCTTACATCACCAATCGCCACCGTCTTTTGGAATTCAAATGGGCAAAATTTTCTTCTTCGTAGATGATAACATGGATAACATTATTTTTTATTTTTTACGATAATGCTGTTTGTGTTTTTCACCACGACAAAATGCCATTTTATTCGTTGACAGATTTTGCCCATACGATCTAGTCCGAGACATTGTCCCCCAAACCGATTGTGAGAATTCAAAAATGTAACTCTTTTCGTATGTCATGGTCGTTACATTCAAATGGAACCATATATTCGCTTACTCACTAAATTTTGTCAACCTGTATTTCAGATTGGTCAGATTCAGAGAGCAATTTTATTTCTAAAAATCCGTTCGTAAATATAATTGATTTTTACACATTCTTTAAACCAAAATTATTTCCAAAGATCGTTTTCATCAAGAGAATATTCTGGTAAAATTCTTTGTCCGGCAACCTCTGTCACATCAAAAAGTGACATGATCTTCAACTGACTCACAAATTGTTGTTGAGTGATGCCATTTTCTGAATAGTACGTCAGTTCCTTGGAAGCGGAAGTGAGAACGAAGCCATTGTCACTGAAGAAGCCTCGGTGGTCATTCCTCGCAGTGAGGAATACGAATGGTGCAACTGCTTCACTTTGAAGGGTGAACTGAATAGTTTTTCCATCACCAACTTCCGACACATCCGAAATCTGAAGGCGGAAAAATTAGTTAGTAATGCGACATGATTTTGGATAGATAGTTTTACGGCAATTGTTTTGAAATGTAAATTTTCACCTGAAGTTTAGGATCTTGAAGAGAGGCTTTATTTGTAGGATATTGCAAGAAGAGGAAGTTGTCCGGAGTTCCGGGCAAAGTCACGTAGACAATGCAAGGATCCACGTCTCCCGAGTCTGCGGAAGCTCCGCACTGAAGACCTTCTAACGTTGTTCTGTTTACCCTCAAAACTTCTTTGGATGCCAAGAATTCCTACAAAAGTTACCCTCATGCATAAACATATTTCGTAATCATTTGAATCGATGAGTAAATTTCTGCGTTATACCGATTGGACATCCACGCTCTGCTCATGAACAGGGGTCAAGCTGCTCTGCCTAAAGATCTGTACCAGCAAATTTCCTGAAACTTCTTGTGGCGTATCGGAAATCAGCTCAACGACTACATCACCATCTTCATTTTTATACGGAGACGCCAGCACTGGTGCAAAAAATTTCGTAGCAAAATACATTTGTAGCTTCCATCGTCCACTCACTTCCACCGACGCCCAAGAGCAACCTTCCCAAATATCGTTGAGTTGCCAATACAAAGCTCCCATATTGTGTCCAGTTCCATCCGGATTCATCTTATCTTGCAATCTGCGATAGAATTCAGTTTGCGTCTTCTGCCCCATTGCCTGACTCAACTGCGCCATGTACAACATGAAAGGGAAGGCTTCGGTAGAATCATAATTTTGAGGGAATGGGAAATGCGAGCGAATCAACTCTCGAATCTCTTCCTGTCCTCCAGGATGATGTTGACGATGCTCCATCATTGCAGAGTCCCACGTCCACGTGGTAATGTCGTCGGCAACCTCGTCAAGTGTTTCGTAGTGGGGGAAAGACTGGTAGCCGTACTCGGACGCGTACCGAGTTCGGATGAACGTATTCCAGTCCCAGTTGTCGTCGCGGTAGTTGTAAAAGTGAACTTCGCAAGTCATAATATTCAACTTGATTTTATATACATTTTCAAAACTTTTGGTAATTTTTTAAAGATGAACTTACTGTCGCCATATCTAAGATCGTAAGGATTTTCAGCAACCCAACCTTCCTCTTCAGACTTGATACCATTTGTAGGGCTGGATGAAAGGAACTTGCGAGAAGGGTCCAACTGTTCAGTGAGCACTTTTATCGTGTCGATGTATAACTTGACGTAGTCATCCTTGTACACGGAGAAGTTTGCGTCGGAGCCATACCAGTTTCCACGAAGAGCTGCCTCATTTTCGTTATTCCCCGCCCACATCACCAAACTGGAACGGTATTGGTAGCGCTTTACTTGAGTCTCCACTTCCAGCCTGACGTTAGCACGGAAGTCGTCCGTTGCTGGGTACATGGCACAAGCGAACATGAAATCCTCCCAAATGAATATCCCATATTCATCTGCCCACTGCAAATTTAAAATAAAAGATTGCGATTATCACTTTCAGAATCATAGTCCGCATGTTTATATTTTCAACAAAGGCATTTTTTAACCAACTCACATCGTAAAATTCGTCAGTTTCATACATTCCACCGCCCCAAACTCGAATCATATTTTGATGAGACATTTTAGCTGCACGGAGAAGCCACTCTGTCTGACTCGCAGTAATTCTCTCGGGGAGAACGTGAAGTGGAATCGAGTTGGAGCCTTTGGAGTACATCTTCACTCCATTTACAACAAAGTAAAACTCTCGTCCTGCAATATGACAGAAGATGATAAATATGATACTTTCCGAACTCATGTTGTCTAGCTTTCTGAACCTTACCCATTTCCACATTACTAGCATCAACAAAGTCTTCAATCAACTCCACCGCTCGGAACCCAAAGCGGAGGAGGTGAGTACTAGTTTCGGCCTGATTTTGAGATGCAAGTGAAATATTATACCAATACAAGTTCTGATCTCCGAATCCATTCGGCCACCACAGTTTTGTGTCCTCGCCCTACAACACAATTCCTACAATTACTGAAAATTGCAAGCGACACTAGCATTTTGACTATAAAACTGGCTGATTTCGTCACGTACCGATTCTAGCAGTGAAATTTGGACATAGTTTCCCATTCCTTGTTCTAAGCTCACTGTCGTTGTCACGTCGGGAGAACCGACCCTGTGAAACGTCAAGGTTGCGGATTCGTCAACCGAAGCAGAGTCGTAATAGACGCGTGCGGTAACCACCCATTGCGTGTCTGAAGTTTCGTCTGGAACTGGCTTGGTTGGGGTGGAGAAAATCATCACGTCTCTAATCACTGCTCCGCTGTAGCCATCAATTTGGATGTTTTTCCTGTGAAAATTTATTATCCAATAAATAATTATTATTGTTTTAAAAATTTATAAGTGTTTTTTTCATAGATGGTAATCGAATTCTTTGGTTTTTTTAAAGCTTGACCCATTTTATATATGAACCCTACCATATTCCAGAATTGGGATAAGATGGACCTGGATAATTTTATTAAATACGATTTGAGTTGTATTATAGTTTATATTTAGAAATGCAATGGAATTTTCAGATAGTCTCATCATACCCCAATCCCATGAAAATGCGGACTGCATCTTGCGAATCATTTGAGCTTGATTCTCTCCACGATATTCAGGGACAAGAGATTCCGGCACCACAGGATATCCGTATTTATCCACGTGGTTGGCAAACTGACTTTGTGCGTATTCAACAGGGGATTTGAATGATACAGTGATCCTGTTCGTTCCAAGCTGGTTTAATTAGTTGAAGAAATAGTATGAAGTCAGCAATAAAACACTGCCTCAATTTATATTTTCATACATTCATTTAGTTCAATTATACCTGCAGAGCAGATTTGATGTCATAGATGTAGCGAACAAACATGTTCTCACTATTCCCGACCGAGACATCGTTGATGAAGACTTCGGACACGGTGTCCAGTCCTTTGCAGACCAACACAACTTGATCCTTCTCGAGAAGAGCTTCGGTGACTGTGAGACATGGAAGCGACGTTTATATCTTTATTATGTTACAATTTATCATATTTTCAGTACAGGTAAAACTGGTCAACTGAAACCTGGCATGTTGTTTTACCTGAAAACTCTCTGCTGAAGTTCCAATCCATTCTGCCTACCCATCTATTATCCATGTCATTATATTCGTGGTATATTTTATTTGCGAACAATCCCTCATCTTCAAGGTCAGAATAGATTCCTCCGGGAACGGTTGCGGACACTCGTATTTCTTTATAATACACAAACCATATTTAGTAAGGTTATGGATTCTCAGCTTAAACTTTATTTCTAAACTGTAGCTGTATACAAATGTAACCTGTTCCGGTCGAGTTGAAGCCATTGGCCGTCCAAATGTTCGAGGACTTGGCTGCATTCAGCGATATATGCTCAATGCCACTGCTGTATTCGACAGAGGCACTCAGTCTTGAAGCAGATATCACTCCTAAAACTAGAGCAAAGGCTCGAAGGGACATTTTTAAGCGTGTGAAGAAGGACTATGATTATAAAAATAAATGTTCACTCATGCACAACGGCTGGATGATGAGTGTTGGCACAATCTGGAGAATCGAAAACACCCAGAATTTTGAAGAGGACAAAGAGAATTTTTGTAGGAAGGCTTATAGGCACGTTCTATTTGTGCAAAGTTATCGCTATCAAATTATCAAATCAATAAATACTCTGGCACCTGTATGATTTTACGATATGCTGCTCACATAATCGTTAAAAAGAAGAGCACACAGTTGGCTCATCTAATACTGATATTGTCACATCAAAACTGAGAAGCACTGACAACGGCAACCTTCAACTGTACGCTACACACGACACACACTATCCCTATGCATATGCCACACCACGGAAATGTTTCCAACGTTGACATTGCCATTGCCAGTGAACAAGGATGACAACTCGGAAAAACACGAGTTGAGTGAGGAGAGCATTATACAAACACGTTATCACATGTTATTTTGCGACATGTCAAAAATGACATTTCCAGCTAACCCTTCTTGTCAACTTTTATAGCCTGTCATGTATCCAGCCAGTCTAAGCCGTTGAGTATACAAATCCTAAAAAGCTTCGAAAAGCTTTCTATGCAAAAAGTTGCAAACTTTGTAAGGGTGACACGCTGTCAGAGTTCAAGTATGTTTTCAACTAACTGAAGCAATCTACTTCAGCGAGGAGTTGGGTGTGTTTGTGGAAAGTTGGGAGTATTAAAATGTACAGAATTGAGCTAATCGTACGTTTGACTGTCGCAGTTTCGCAGGTAGCAATATATATATATGCGATTACCTTATGCATAATAGCACAATGCTATGTTTCAACAAGCTACGGCGTGGAATAATAAAGCGATTTTAATCGATTTTTCATGAATGTTTACGATTTCTGTGTGCTCTGGAGCATAAAAGTCATAATTTTCGCAACAGTTCCAGGGTTCCAGCGTGGCATGGATGGACACGAGGCACATTTCAGTAATTTAGCTAATTTATAGGGTACATACCTACGTTTTTATTGAGTGTTTCGATGACCAAAACGAAGGCTACATGCATGCCCTACATTTTCCATTGATTTGCACTTTGGACGTGTTGTACCGAACCATAGCAAATGGAGACATAATTCGCTAATTATAGTGTACACACGCGGATATAGCTTAATTACATTTTAGAATTGAAGTAGGAAGAAAACTAGAATTGACACGACGGGCATGTTACATTGAATTGGAATAATTTGTTTGTTCTTCGGCCATGAAATCTCTGGAGGGAAATGTATCG
>JAQFZW010003210.1:0-13766 GCA_034687055.1 Heteromurus nitidus
TTACACATTTTGATTTTGTGGACTTAAATCGTTTTGAAAGTGCACGCTTCAGCGTGCACGTCGGGCGGGTAACTAGTCCTTATCTAAATCCCGTCAAGATAAAGTCGTCAATATCCTGTACCTGTAAACACCGGCTGTGTTAAGACTGAAAATGAAGGGTTAAATTTTTTATCACATAAAATTGACATGTGATGACGCTATCAAAAACAGGTGAAATGGGGAGCATTTTTCGTGTACACCTGTCTCTGGGAGGTGAAGCAACACTTTTATTTGAAAGCTTTACATATTGGAATTTGATCACCTAAAAATGGCTAAGATTCTGGGAATAATTACCGTCGCATTCTTATGTTTGTCATTTGCATATGGTAAGGAGACACTAAAATTTTAACGGTTTAAAATCCTTAAATTCACGATTGCCATTTGAAACTTTACTCCTTATGCTCTAACTTGAATTGTTGTGTGTATAATCTTCATCTTCAAGGTCAAAATGACTGGCAACTGGGCAACTTTACGAAGGAAGACTCGGTGAATCCCATTATGGGCCCTTTGAACGAAACTACGTTTTTATGCCCAGTTCGAGAGGAAGTCGTCAACTGGGAGAAGAAAGATGTGTTCAACCCCACCGCTTTGGTGCGAGAGGGCAAAATCCACCTTCTCTACAGGGCTGAAGATGAGGTGGGCATCTTCGCTGGAACATCCCGTATTGGGCTAGCTACCAGCGACGATGGTTTAACATTTGTTCGAGAAGCTGAGCCCATCTTCTTTCCGGACAACGACGAGCAAAAAATTTATGAGTGGGAGGGAGGATGTGAAGATCCTCGGATTGTGGAGTACAACGGAACATATTACATGACTTACACGGCTTACGACGGCGACGTCGCTCGACTTCTCGTTGCATCATCACCGGACCTTCGCTCCTGGACAAAGTATGGGCCACTCTTTGGCAAGGTCGAGAATGGAAAGTATTTGGACATGTGGTCCAAGTCTGGAGCAATTGTTAGCGAGCTGCAAGATGACAAATTTGTGGCGACTCAGATCAATGGGAAGTTCTGGATGTATTGGGGTACTGTGAAACAAATATTATTGGAAGGTTGTCTAAAGCTCAGTAAATATTTAATTAATATTCTTTTCCAGGGGACACCAACATGTTCATTGCAACTTCGGACAATTTAGTCGACTGGACTCCATTAACTGAAGAAGGGGGAGCTACAGACTTCAACTTGACGGTTGCATTTGGCCCGCGACCTGGAAAGTTTGATAGTGACCTTGTGGAGCCTGGTCCACAAGCTATTCTCAGGGACGAAGGAATACTTCTGATCTACAATAGCCGTAACAAAAACCCTAACAATGGTGGCGATCCCAACCTTCAGGAGGGTACTTATTCCGCTGGACAAGTTCTTCTTAATGCTACAAATCCCATGCAACTCATTAGCCGAACGGACGACTACTTCATGACTCCAGATAGGGATTATGAGATCATTGGACAGGTGAACAATGTCGTATTCGTTGAAGGTCTAGTTTATTACAAGACTCATTGGTATTTGTATTATGGTACAGCAGATTCGAAGATCGCCGTTGCTTCCATTTAAAATAAAATTCTTTTAATAAATCAGAGTTTTCAGATTACATTTTTGAACACAAGTACGTACACCGAAATATGCATTGATTCACGATGTGGCTTCGTGCTGCAGGCATGAAAACATTAAAAAAGTCAAGTATGATCATCTCAAAAATATGTCAGGATCTCGTATCCCTGTCCTTGTCACCCTCTGACATACATCATGCAAATGAACATGCACTACCTCACTTTTTGAATGACGTTATCTAAATCCAGTAATTAAGGAAAAGTTTCATACGTCACATTTTATGACTATAAAAATGTAACTGGAATCAGTGTTCCAAGCGAGTCTTGCGGACATCATCACATATATTAAAAATAATTAAAAATAATTTCGTTGGATTGAATTAACAACAGAGCATTCCATTATGGCGAAATATTCGACTTTATTTGTTGTATTTGTTTCCTTCGGAAACTTTGCTCTTGGCGCTGGTAATTTTATAAATATAGTCAGCACTTACAATTTATAAAATTAACAATGCAATTGGGTAAATGGTTAATATTTTATTTTATGATTATTGCAAGACTGGGAATTGGGGAACTTCACCAAGGTGGATGCCGTAAATCCCGTGATGGGTCCCCTGAATGAAACCACATTTTTCTGCCCAGTTCGCCAAGAAGTGGTTAATTGGGAGAAGAAAGATGTATTCAATCCCACAGCCCTAGTGAGAGACGGCAAAATCCACATGCTTTATAGAGCTGAGGATGAAGTCGGTGCTTTCAAGGGAACATCACGGATCGGTCTTGCGATCAGCGAAGATGGCTACACCTTTACTCGGGATCCTGAACCAATTTTCTATCCTGACAATGATGAGCAAAATATTTATGAGTGGGAGGGAGGATGTGAGGATCCTCGGATTGTGGAAAGCAATGGAACGTATTACATGATGTACACCGGTTACGACGGCACGCTCGCAAGATTAATGGTAGCATCCACTCAAGACCTGAAAAACTGGACGAAGCATGGGCTAGCATTTGGCAAAGCAAATAACGGAAGTTACGAGGAGCTATGGTCCAAGTCTGGAGCTGTGGTGACCACCTTGGAAGAAGAAAGATTCGAAGCTGTCAAGATCAATGGGAAGTACTGGATGCTTTGGGGCGAGTCTAACATTTGGGCTGCTACATCGGACGATCTTATCAACTGGGAGCCTGTTACAGATGAGGAGAGCGAAGAAGAACATAATATGGTTGCAGTTTTTAAACCGAGACCAGGAATGTTTGACAGTTGGCTTGTGGAACCTGGTCCACAAGCCATTTTGCGAGATGAGGGCATTGTTTTAATTTATAATAGTAAGAACCGGGATCCAAATAATGGGGGTGACCCTAATCTTCCCCTTGGAACTTATTCTGCTGGACAAGTTCTCCTCAATGCCAGCATGCCTGCGCAGCTTCTTGACAGGACTGAAGATTACTTTATCACACCGGACAGAGATTATGAAATTATTGGGCAGGTGAATAACGTTGTCTTTGTCGAGGGTCTAGTGTACTTTAACAGCAAGTGGTACTTGTACTATGGAACGGCAGATTCTAAAATCGCTGTTGCAATTATCGAGTAAAATCAATGAAGTCTTGAAGCTGAATTTATTTCAATAAAAAACGAATTGTCATAATATTATTATATGTTTTCTTTATGATTACATCAACTTGATTGCTAGCTAGTTGCACTAGCAGTTTCAGGTTGGTCCTTTTTAGCATCGGCAGCTGCTAAACTGCTACTACTGCTTTCATTTTCCTCCGCAACGGCAGATTCACTCTCCGCCATTTCCATCTCATTCTCGTCTCCATCTTCACCTGCGTTATCGTCGTCCTCTTTCTTGGGGTCCTCACGATCTTTAAACTTATTGGTTTCTGAAATTAAAATCATGATATCAATGTACCAAGGTTCAATTCTCAGCTTAAACAGGGCTAGCAACGATTGAGTTAATTCCCTGATGAAAACTTACCATATTTTGATACATCAGCCCCACACAGACGTAAATAGTGGACACGGTCATTTTTCTGAATGTAAGCACGTAGAGATGTAGTTCCTCTCCAACCGACCAACTGAAGTTTACATATGGGCCCATCATCTTCTACTTGAAGGTCAGTATCGATAACTAGGCTGCCCCGTTCTACACCTTCCAGCTGTTTACGAGTGTCTTCGGAAAGTTGCTCCAATAGAGCTGGTTTTTCATCATCGTTGAACAAAACCACCTCCAAATCTTCTTTAGGTAGCCTAATTCTGCGTGACTTAATGTGAGGAGCTAATGATGGAAGGCCCTGCAAGCATTTCAATATAAGTGCGATTAATAGATGTGATTATCATTCTGATATTCGTTTAGAACCCGCAATTACCTCTTGCGATAGTCGAAAATCACACGGAGTCCACTTCTTGTCGGCACGTGCCAATGCCTTAACCCCGACATTTATAATCTGCACAAAACAATGCGTTTTAATTATATTCATTGCTGAAGCCAGGAAATAAAAAACTTCAAATGGGCTACCTTAACATGACCAGCATTGCTTTGAACAAAATTTTTCACGTGTGCAGTTGTAATGTATATGTTCTTTATTTTCCCATCTTCGGATCTCCGCAGAAAATTTGAACAATCCAGAGTATCGTCCAGGCCATAAAAATCCCTATTGATTAGAATATACATTGTAGTTACATTGAGAAGTTTTAATGGTAAATAAATAATTTTTTTTAAATAAATCAGACTTTAATTTAGGTAATTAATACCGAAGTTGGGGCCAAATTGGATTATCTTCGGTCATAAAGAAGTATGGGTCTTCTTTGTAACCATAAAGCCTACGCATTTTCTTTGGAGGTCCATGCACATACGATTTACTCGATCGTTCACTGGAAACTGCTTCAGATCCCTTTGCACCTTCAGTGAAATGACATTCGGTGAAGGAGTGATAAATTCAGCTCTATTTATTTAATAAATTGCTTTGGAGTTAATAAGCATAGTTCTCTCCTTACCATTTCCAATGCTTTCATCTATTTCCTCCTTCTCCCAAGGTAAGGGTTTAGTTTTTGTCAATAGTGCAATGAAGAATGCACCAGTGTCTTGCTGATGGGGCAGAACTCTTACGCTAAGATTGCAAAGATGACGGTATGAAAATACGACTCCATATGATTTCTGATAACTATAATCTATACCTTTTCTCTAGATGAAACTTAGGAGCGTCCTCTGGTGAAGGAGGAAACATATTTGGACGGAGAGTTGTCATCCATCGATCAGGCACGTCCTCATACTTCGTGTAAGAGATTAAATCCCTTGTACACGGCACCCAATCAGACATTCCTTTGCAGTGCTTTAGATGTGGCAGGTTGATGTCCAGTAACTCTACAGAACCCTCCGCATCTTTCAGCATTCTATGCAGCACTCCTTCATCTTCGATTGGATTCAAGGAACAGGTTGAATACACAAGTTTTCCACCGATTTCTAACAATTCTAACCCACGTCGTAGCACTTGGTACTGAATTCTGTTGTGCAATTTAAAACAACATCCGTTTATAAATGATGCTTGCGACTGTATTTTATGTTCGTATTTTGTTTAAACTCTGTCAATTCAAAAGTACTTGTAATTTGTAACTTACTGGTGCAAATATAAACCATTAGATGTGGCCCACTTTTTCCAAACATCAATATTCTTCCTTAAAGTTCCATCACCAGAGCAAGGCACGTCACATAGCACTCTATCAAATTTCAATTTCTTCACATTTCCTTCAGCATCCTTCCGGTACAACTCGGGGTATTTGGAAGCATCTTCATTCGTAACAATGAAGGCAGGACTTAAAAGGCGTTTTCCTTGATGAACAAGCATGTAACAGCGCTTATTGTCCACATCATTTGCAACAACATATCCTTCAGGGAGAACGCCTTCCTCCTTGTGTATCATCTCTATAAGCTGAGCCGTTTTCGAACCTGGGGCAGCACACATGTCAAGCACCTGTGCAACATGAACATATTTTCAGTTAACGAACTGGAGGCGAGGATACACACTACTTCATCATTTACAAGTCATGCATCTTCGGTAAACATTAATATGGCTAGTGACAAAGGATGAATAATTGCGTTCGTACTTTGTGATGTGGCTCAACATCCAGGGCAAGCGGTGGTATCATACTAACTGCTTCTTGTCTGCTAATATTTCCCGTCGCCGTTTCCGATATTAGAAAATTGTGTAAACGAAAGTATGCTTCATTTCGTCGGATATCTTTCCTGGTTAAACTTAGCTGCCAACCAAGAGTCTCTGGATACCTTCATTATAAATTAACAAAATAGATATATAGATATATATTAGGCCGTAAATATCTTCCTGCCATAATATTAATATGCACGGATGTTTGCACTTGCAGTAAATCTGAAATAATAAGAATTTAGATCAGACATACCACGGCAAAGGAAATGCTTTGAAGTCTGCTCCAGGATCACTTTTTCCTGCAAGGACTGCATCTCTAATCAAGTGTTTCTGAAGCACGTGAAGTAGTGCTCGAGCTTCGGTACGTGATCCAGTTATGCGAAATGCTGTCGGCAAGCTTTCGCGCAGGTGTTTCATCATCTCATCCCACTCATTTTCTGGACATATCTTCTGCAACTGGGAATATTATTTGAAAAATGTTAATTTGGGCCAACAATATACGTACTACATACAAACAATTAAACTTGAATAAATACACAACGCTGACCAACTTACTTTGTAATATTTCTCAAAATCTGCATTTTCTTTGATAATTTCCTCATACTCCTTCCTCACACCTTTTTCATTGGTTTCCGCATTGGCATTGGGAGTTTTATTCTTTCGCTATAAATAAAATAAACATTTATTTAACTAATTAACATGGCATGTGACATGAATCGTTATTTCAAAGTGTGAAATCCCTTGACCTCCCTAGACCACAAGTTTAACAATTATAAATACGATGCCCAACCCATTGACACACTACCACCACCATCAATTATTGTCAACACAAAACAAATGGAGTTAAATATCAGTGCTTACCCAATTCTTTTTCGATTTTCTTCCCATGACTCTTTACTAAATTGTAAATTAGCAGACGAATAACAAAAACACAAACTAACTTCGATTTCTTTAATCCCACAACTCCAAGCCTGTCTGCATATGTTCGGGTTCGATGTGGCACCAATTTACAGCCTTTTGCTACTCCAAGTATGAAGTAAACAAACCAGTCCCCATAAAATGACAAAACAAGTATTGACACCTCCACACTTCACTTTCAACTTTGCACTTCAATACGGTACACACGCGCTTCTCTTAATTAATTTCTTAGACTCTCGAAAAGTGACAAACTGAATCATACAATTTACATCTAATTACCTTGAACTGGCTAAATTCAGGTGATACAATTAACTTCAACAATTATTTCTACAAGTTTGAAGTTTACATGTAAAGTTTTTACACAAGTTAGTTTGGCGTAAGTAAATGCACAAAAGCATGCTTTATTCAATCCCAGCTTCCTAAAAGCACCTGAGCCAAGGTTCGCGGGACGACATAACAAGATTTTTGGGGTGGAACGCGAGGTGGAATGTAACGAAAGCGAACAAAGACATGGACTTCATGGGTACAATGTGAGTTGTGAAATTAATCTTTAATTTTAAATTAATTAAAGCGGTTAATATGTAAATATAAATTATCCTACATTTTTTAGGGAAGGGTCGTTGTTTGTTTTTGGAAATTTGCTACTGGACATGGTAGTTCCTGTGGACGAAGACTATCTCAAATCGTACGGATTAATCCCGGACAGTATTCAAATGGCAAGTGACCATCAGTTGAAGATCTATCAAGACATTTGTCAATTGTCGGATGTTAAACTTTCTCCAGGAGGATCTGCAATGAATACCGCTAGAATGACTCAGGCAATTATTAAATAGTATTGATCTGGAGTATATTTAGAATATGTTTTCAAATTAAAATTTTTTTATGAACGTTCAAGTTTTCCTTGATCTCAAATTCAGAAAATCCTCAGCTCACCCAAGGATGTCATTGTCATGATTGGCGCAGTGGGATCCGACGACATTGGAAGACGTTTGGTACAAACTGTGGAGAACGAAGGGATCAAAATGCTGGTGCAAGAGATAAAGGGCTCGAGTAGTGGCAAGTGTGCTTCGTTACTCACGAGTGGGGGAAGTGCTAGAACAATGGTAACTGATTTGGGAGCATCAATCAGATTTTCCCATGATCTTTTTATGAAGGCTGGAGACTTGAAGTGGGCTGAAAGGGCAAAGTGCATTTATATTTCCGTAAGTTCGTACTTTATTTCCAATTAATAAATTCCATATATATTATGCTGAAAGTAGAACTCGTTTTGGTAGGGATATTTCTTGAAGGTTAGTCCGGAGACTGTGTTCGAAGTGGTGAAGCATGCGAAAGGGAAAAATAAAAGTATTCTTCTAAATCTGAACGCAGTTTGGGTGACAACTTGTTGTAAACATGATCTGATTCAATTGTTGCCTTACGTGGATGTCCTCTTCGGAAATGAGTCTGTACGATACTTTAACATATAAAAGCCTCAACGTTTTTATCAACGGATTTCATGAAAAAATTTCATTTGTCCAGGAAGTTGCATCTTTTCACGAACAGTTATTACAAGCGAAACCTGAGGAGTTAACCGAGTCGCTTGTACCAAGCCAGACGTTACGTGACATGACCACGGAATTATCGAGGCATACTAAAGTTACTAAAGCTTCGGATCCACGACTTGTTGTTGTAACACGAGGGGACAAACCTGTTTTATGTGTGGAAGGTAAACATACAATTCTTGGCTGGAAGCTGGAATCGATGCGAATAATTTTTTACTCTTTTGTATGATATTGTTATCTGTTTAATTTTGATTTTCTTTAAGGGGATAACGTGAAAGAATACCAAGTTGCAAATGTTGCGAAGGAAGATCTTATAGACACAACAGGTGCAGGGGATGCGTTCGTTGGAGGTTTGTCAATATAAGTTGTAATCATTTCGGACGACGACATAGGTTTAGATTTTAAAATTTTCATGTAATGTGTGAAGGTTTCTTATCGTGCTACATTCGGGAAATGTCTATCGACGAATGCATAAATTGTGGAATATGGGCAGCCACGCAAGAATTAAAAGGATACGGATTCATTCTTCCAAGTGAAATTCCACAAGAGTTTTCTTTAACCCAGACCTACTGACAATAAGCCTCTAATGGCGAATTTATTATGCTCAAGCAATCAATTACATCTGTACTCCTCCCCAATCTGTATTATTTTACATGAATTTTCTAACATGTGGATATTCTAAAATACAATTTCGTTTTTGATGCACTATTTTACGTTAATTTTTTTTCTAAACATTTTCCTCCCGATTTACAGTATACTACATGCTTGACTAAGGACTTGTCTCTGTTTATCGGCGAAAGCGACACACCCCATGTCCGTCAAAACGTCAGTAGTAACAACAGCTATTTTGTTTTCGCGAATTTTCTTTCTCAAAGCCTCATTTTTGGGGAGACGACTGATGCCGAAAGCAAGTCCGTTAATTGTTTTCTTAAACCCATTAGCCCTGTTCCCATTGTTCTGTCCCTTCTTCATTTTGACATTTATGAGAAAGCTTTCCCTCTCCTGGTCCGGATCTGTCTGCTCAATTGTGTTGGCATTAGCGGCATCAACATTGTCACTGGATGCGGGTGGTGTTGGCGCAGTAACAATGCAAATCACCTCTGCTTCTTTTCCAGAAGTTGTGTCAGGTCCACTTTTCTCAACTATTGTTTCACCTGAAGGCATCCTAACAATGTTCACAATTTCCTCTGGATTGTTGTTCATCGCCTCGGCGAGTTTATTTGGAAGATCTTTCAACTCTGGGTTATTGTTGATGACTTCAGCAAGTTTGTCTGGAAGATCTTTCAAAGTCACTTGCCGGACCAATGTTACCTTCTTCTCTGTGGGGGAAGGAGAGGGCTTGGGAGGTTCAGGCTTGGGAGTTTTCTGGGGTTCGTTAATATTAATTACTGTCTTTCCGCTACTTGGCCTACTACGGGGAGGCGTTCGGGATGGCGAGCGCGAACGGAGTGCGTTGGAGAGACGCCTTGCAGACTTGTACAAATCCGAACCAGCTACATTCAAATCCATGCGATTTCCTGCAGAATCCTTATCAGTAGACGTCTGAGGTTCCAAATTCTTTGAAGATGATCTCCCTCGTTCCGTGTCCGTTGGAGGATTTACTTGCACCTCAGGGGCCTTCTGTTGTGCCGCTGGAGGATTGACTGGCTTGTCCGAATTAGGTTTTGGAGCGGGGGGTGGAGAAGGGGCTGCAGCCGGAGCTGGAGAAGCAGCAGCCGGGGCTGGAGAAGCAGCAGCCGGGGCTGGAGAAGCTGCAGCCGGGGCTGGAGAAGGGGTAGCTTCAGGGGCTGGAGAAGGTGTAGGAGTCTCGGGAGTTTCTTCTTCAGCTTTAGGTTCGTTAATAGTTGGCGGTTGTAGCTTTCTAGGCGCTTGGTTCATAACTGCTGCTGCTGCTGCCGCCGCATTTGCTTTTGACACCGACATTTGTTGTTGTAGTGGGGGTCGCGTGGCTGGTGGTGCTTCACTCGATTCTGTAAATTAAGACATACCTACTCAAATCAACCAAAATTGAAAGGGATTTCTTCTCAAATTAAAATACATTTTTTGCCTAAATACCTCTGGATTTAGCTGCTTCTGCGGGATCAGATGCGGAGATGACGCTACTCTTCCGCCCCTTCTCGGCTCGGGAGGATCTTCGGGATCCGGGTTTGTCAGGTTCAGTCCAGTCGAAGGAAGCTGCCTGTACCTTGGACAAGGGTACTCTAGACTCACGCCCTTGGAGCCAATATGTGTTCATCTCTCCTTTCCCCTTGACGTTTACAGTTCCGCGTAGCTCAACCTTGTAAGTTGGTGGCAGGCGTTCCTTGCAAGCCTCCGAAATTTGGATTTGGTTCGCTACAGAACTGGACTCCATTCTTGAAGCTTTATTAAAGGTAAAAAGGCACTTGACATAATATGAATCGCATATTGAATGCACAGGGATTCGATAAAGATTTACCAGTATTCACTGCGTCGCCGAACAAACAATATCGCGGCATTTTCACACCTACAACTCCAGCAACGACGTTTCCAGAATGACAGCCAACTCGGAGCTTGAGGTGGGCATCATCTGGGGAAATGTTAAACATCGATAAGCTTTGCTCTGTCAAGTCTCCTAATTTTATAAATTAATCATCTCCACCTCGCGAAGGATCTTTAATGGCTCGGGAAGCGTCAATCATGTCCATCGCCATGTCCGCAATCCTCTCTGAGTGAGTCTCCTCCTTATTAGGAGCCCCAGACACGACCATGTAACTGTCCCCAATGGTCTCCACTTTGTAAACGCCATTCCTCTCTGTGAGCTGATCGAACAAGGAGTACATGTGGTTCAACATCGAGACCACTTCCAATGGAGTAATTTTGCTGCAAATGTCTGTGAAAGTGACGACATCAGAGAAGAGGATGGACACGCTATCAAACACTTCGCAAGTGCTCACTGAACTTTCTCCTTTGCGAAGACGGTCAGCAACTTGCTTCGGTATCATTTGATAGAGCAACTCGTCAGTGCGCTTCATTTCATCGTCGAGTTTCTTCATGCTCTCCTCAAGCTTTTTCGATTTGTGCTGTTCTTGGTCGAGGGCGAGTTTCAGCTCAACGGATTGCTGCGTTCCGGCAAGGACCAAATCTCTGCATGATAAAAATTTAAAAACGAGTTCAAATTTTTGGGAGAAAGTTTCATATTTTGTTCAGAACATCATATCTTTGTGTCTACCGGCTGCAATCGTGAAGGGAAAGGTCGTTAATGTAAATCCCGGCAGCGACCAAACTTGGTAAGTCCGGCATTACAGGATTCGCCAGAAATAGCATCTATCATTTTGAAATATAATATTTTACAATCTCATTTCATTCTTTTTACAATGTGTCAAATTTATAAAACTTTATTAGGCTACTAGCCATGTCCCATTCTTCCATCATTAACATTTGGCCACGAAGCCTGAGGCGTACTCCTTCAGCTTCCTCATCCTCCAGGATGTCATCTAAACTCTCCTCTTTAATTGGCGATGTGGTGATCAACTCAAATATGTTGTTTCTTCTTTCCAAAATCTATATTTAGACATTTCCAACATGTCGCATTACACCCCAATATAATAGTTCAATATCAATAAATTTCATTAATTTCTGCCGAGTACCGTATTAAAGGCAAATGCAATATTTGGTCGAATGATTTCGAAAGCTTCTGTCATGCCCTGTCCAACCAAATCCTTGAGAATTGTTAGGAGAGCGTGACCAGTATAAGTTATTATCATCTCAGTTCTTAAAATGAGACATGGATAGATACATCATCTACTCCATTTCATGTGGAAACGTTACACTTGATTGATTGGATGAATGTATACCGACTTACGAGAATACAATGCAAAACGGGAACAACTCAAATATTATAGAAGCTCTGATTGGGAGCTGACTCTCCTTTCGCATGATGGTTCGGAGGGATTCGTGCTAAACATTCAGACATCAATAATGTAATATGATTCTAAGAATCCATTAGATATTAGATTGTGTCACACTTTCTATACTTACTTCGACAAACGCTTGATTATCAAAAGTGAGCTTGAAAATGGTGTGCATAGTTTCCCCGTCCAGTTCTTCGCTTACCACTTCAATCTCAATGTCCTGCTCGTAAAAATGCTTTGCCACCTGTTTAAATAATATTAAAAATCCGGTGAATATCTTTTGGGAGAAAGTCAAACAGGTCATCTTCATAAAAAATAGCGCATTCCTCTAACTTGTTTTATTTGTCCCATGGTGTACCAAATAAAGCCTCGCCGTTTGCTTCTGTAATGCAACCTGAGTCCTGTGGCAGACTCGTCGTCGCAGTAGAACGAGGGAGCTCGCATTTTCGTGTAGGAGAACTTGAGATATTCGTGCAAGTTGTCCAGTCCTTTGGAAATGATGATACGACACAAAAAACAACATGAAAGTTAGATTAGTGCAATTCCAAGTATCTACATGTATACATTATCATGATGAATTATTCAGGTTTGGGGTGAGAATGCAATCAAATTTGGACACTGTCCAGCTTCCTCATTATTGTCAGTTTTTACACAAACAAATAGCATGAATGCAAGAGGTGTTGATGTTATTGTTAGGAATGCTACAGTTAGCACTCTTTACCATTAAGGAAATCTCGGAGGTGACGACCAAGCACCAGCAACATCTTGTCGTAGCCATAATGCCCCACGTATTCAACGAAGTAGACCCCCATTGCCTCAAAAAATTGCCGTTCATCGACGCCAAGTATCTGAAAAAATATTTTCTTTATTAACATTACATACCCACAGGTAGAGTGTTTTCATCTATGGAATTGCGGAGTTTTTAGATTAGAAATTAGAATGTAGTAAATTTGTAATTTTATGAAAACGTTTCGCACCTGACAAGCACTTCGAGCCAGTCTCTGAAGCAGGGTTTCAGAGTAGACATGATGAATGCTGAAAGAAGGTGCGTCCACCCCAGCATGCTTTCGAACGGAGTCCCACTTTCCCTCGCCCCACTGCACCCGGATGAAGGACGCCAAGTTCTCGATAAGCAACCCGTACATGGTTCAAAACTTGGTTTACACTTTTATTTTAATTCACGAAAGGATTTATGGAGATGTATGCAGTTTTTCAATGACTGCATCTATGCAAAATATTTTAGGAAATTTCTGGGTTGGGATTTGATACTTTTCTTCAACAACAGGAACGATCTTTTACAATACCACTTTTCCAGGTGGAAGTCAACTGGGAAATGGGAAGTAAACTGGGGAAAATATCCTTTGAGATAGAATGAGTTTCCCAAACAATACACGCGTATTTGTCGCAATATTCTTTAAGTGGGTTTCCTGTCTCATTCATCATGCAAGTATTGCTCAAGTTGGAGTTGTTGGAGATATTAATTTCTACGATGGGCACAAGAAGCACGGGTTGAGAATATTATATGATTTGTCAATCAAAACAAAATCGAAGAGACCGTAGTATTTATTGCGTTGGAATGACTGGACAAAGTAATTGTTTATATGTTTACTAGAAAGGCCCGTTACACCACTAAGTGGTGTAATGTTGGCAAAGACCCTGTGCGCCACCGAATCATAAGAACACGGATAT
>JAQFZW010003211.1:0-13766 GCA_034687055.1 Heteromurus nitidus
CAAAAATGGCTGAGGTTGAGAACGTCACAAAAAATAGTCAAGTTTTTGCAAGTCTTTTTCCTACAAATCAAATTAATGATCAATGGAACTTTCATGGATTCAGTTGATGTCCGTATGAAGGCCACACAATTACACTTAAAATTGCCCATAACTCCTACGTATTATTTATGACACGTGCATTCTGCATGCTGGACCGAATCGGCATCCTTCATCAAAGTTGCAACACAGGCAGGACTGGACCGCACAGATTTTCCCCACTTTGTTTGCTCTGAAAGATTCCATCTTGTATTTATGTTCAATTATTGAATAGAGGCATCTTCTCTAACTATTTCCAGTTTTTGCCTCTCGAAAACGCACTTGTAACTCTCCTCTCATTCCAAACCCACAGACGAGAAATGCATTTTTTGTTCAGATTAAATTACTTACAAAATGAGAATTATTTACAGATGTCAGATTATTCGTTTACGTCATCGGCACATGGAGTAAAAAATTGAAAATTAGCCGAAATATAAAACTGAGATTTATGAAGAAGGCAAGGCTCATTCTGGAAGTAGTTCTCAGGTGGAATACATATACCTACATACATTGCCCCTTTCACAAATCCTTTCACTCGTTTAGATTTCGATCACTTTCGACCGAAAAAGAAAGTTAACTTTTTTTCAAAAATGGCCACCGAAAATATTAATTTCAAGGACCGAGTTGTCCTCGTCACTGGCTCCAGTAACGGAATGGGCTTGGCAATGAACATCCGTTTTTCCAAGTTAGGAGCGAAAGTTGTAGTTCAAGGCCGGGACGAAAGGAAAATGGTCGAAGCAGCGAAGCAATGTGAAGCGGCATCTCCTTGTGGCTACAAGCCATTGCAAGTGAAAGCGGACGTGACGGTGGACGCGGACTTGATCAACTTGGTCAACAAAGTGATTGCCACTTATGGGAAATTGGATGTTCTTGTGAACAATGCTGGCACGATTGCATTGAGTCCAATTGACGATCCTGAGCTTATGAAGAAATTTGACAACCAAATCGCGGTCAACGTGAGGGCTCCAGTTTTCCTTTGCTCTTTGTGTGCTCCTCACCTGGAGAAAACTAAGGGGAACATTGTCAACATTTCCAGTGGAATTGGGATGCGAGCTGTAAGAATTTTTAATGTCAAATGGATGATAAATTACAGTTTTGGGTGGGTCAATTTTTGTGACCTATTTGCTCTTCATGTTCCACAGTTTCCGGGAGCGATCGGCTACAGTGTGTCCAAATGGGCTGTTATGATGATCACGGAAAGTCTGGGGCTAGAGTTGGGTCCTAAAGGTGTTCGAGTGAACACCATCAATCCTGGGTTTATCGAGAATCAGCAGTGGCATGATAAGGCAGGGTATGGACCTGCAGTTGGTGTTGCTTTCAAAAAGGGAAGTCCTTTGAGGCGAAATGGAACCATTCCTGACATTGTCAACATGGTCGTGTTTCTAGCTTCTGATGCTGCGTCATACGTTAACGCTGTTGCTATTCCAGTTGATGGTGGCATTACAAAAACCATTCAGGGAACTAATCTTGATTAGTTTCAACGAGGTCAATTATATGCAATAATGAGGTCCACGATATTTTTCAAGAGTTTCAAAAACTGTGGGGAATGGGATACTACCAAAAGTAATGATTTGATGCATTAACTTATAATCGTTTTGTTTGAGATTGATGATGTGTCCGTGAAATTATTATCTACTAAAAATAAATAACTGTGATAACAATCTCATGCGAGCTGCGATTTAAATGATCGGGTAGATATGCATTTTATCACATAGATGTTATCGTTTTAGATTTTAAAGGTGCATAGGTTCATCTCACGTAATATTTAGAAAATCGTAGATGGTAGATTCATGTTCATGATCACGAAACAGAAATAAATACCACTCCACTCCTATGTTCCTTCCGCAGAAGTCCGTTAAGTAAGGTCTACATTATAGCACTACATCCCGATCCCGGTAAAGCCGTGGATGAGCTTTAGACATCTTGGCAGAGCTACAAATGCGGACCCACTTTTATCCAATGAGTCCAATCCCATCATTTTTAACTTTTTCCAAATGAGAATTAAATTGTAACTGTTTTCATAGCTCGAGTATAAGGTTTTCGAGGCGACGTTTCAGTCAAAGACGAAGTTGGAAGGAGCCTAGCCGTCGAACCGACTTTCAAAATTGCAACAATATCGGCGCCGACGAGAGCACATCTTTTGCAATAGGTGTATATAGCTGTTTCGTTCCGAAATATAAATGGCGTGTAAATGCAACATTTGTGCCTTTGAAGTATTCTTTATAATAAAGTTCTGTTCCCCACTGACAAATCTCGAAATCTCATAGTAATTGGTATTTTGTTGATCGTAAAAAATGTTCGTTAGTTGATGAGTCTATCATAACTTTCGCCACGAGCTTCACCAGATTTGGTCTCACCCGTAGGAGTGTCCTCAGAGCTTTGTTGGATATCTAAAAGGATAAAAGAATAGAAACCCCCACACATAAATTACTTTTATGATTATCATCCTTTGTTCATTTGCAATTTATTGATAAGAGCTTACAGCCGTCTCCGGTGCACAAACAGATGTTAGCTCAGGTACAAAGAGGACTCCTTGATAAATCGAGGCATCCGTGATTCCTGGCAAAGGTTGAGGGTACAAGTTGAGAACACGGAGTTCTGGAAGCACACAAAATATAATTAATGGGCACAATTAATTGAACACAAGTTCATTATAAGAAACTAAAGACAAACGTGAGCAATCTCCAATGAAAGGTCTCTCATTTCCCCTGCTTCCATTGTTCAGTTCATGTTGCCTCCCTCCTGTTATTCCCTCGTCGGAAATCTCCGTCCCCAAGATTGTCAACTCTTCCAAGCTCTCAAATTTTTTAAATACTGTCCCAACATTGTCATCGTTTAGGAACAGGCAGAGTTTACTCATTTTAGGGAACGCTTCCGCCAATTTAACGAGAACATTCGTTGGGAAAAAGCATTCCTCAATGCACAAACTCCTCAGTTGAAAATGTTGGCTTTTCTGTGACATCACATCCCGACAGCTCACCTCACTCAAGTTCAAGCTCTCCAGATTTGGACAGCTTCCATGAATAGTGTTAAAGATTTTCGCCACTGGGTCACCTAGAACTTCGAGTGATTTCAGCGAGAGCATTTTTGGCAAGCAAAAGTAGTTCTTGTGACCGCAGTCAGCTTCCTTAAACAATTTGAGATTCTCTAGTCCTCGACATGATGAGGATGCAAGAAATGCTTCAACCGTCGAGTGGGAGACACTCGACGCTAAACTTATATCGAGAACTTTGAGGGGCATTTGAAGACACGACAAAAGTTGGAGGTGCTCATCATTCATGTCGACGAGGAAGCAGCTAAATTCCACCAATTTCATTTGGTTCTCTAACATGCATTCCAGTAAAGTTGTGACTTGATTCGAAGAATGCAATTGAGCATGGAGAGTACGGAGATGAGGAAGTTTTGGAAGGACCACTTTCCACGGAAAGTTGTCATCTTCGTCACACGCAGTTATTTCAAGTCTATTCAGATTCGTTGCAAAATTTGACGTCTCATCAGTTTCCTTCGTGTCATCATGCATTTTTATTGGATCTTCAGCAGAGATCTCCTCCTCCTGCTCAATGCATACTTCATTGAAACTCAGGGTTTTCAGACTTTTCCCACATTTGAGTATAGACTTCAGATCGTCTAATGTTATTAGACCTTTAGAAAAGTGGAGTTCCTCTGCAGCAGAGCTTTTTAGCACGCAGTTCAGGAGGGGATCGCTGAGATCGATTCCTGTCCCTTTCCAATGAAAGTTATTGTGAGGAGTTGTGAAGTCAAAGTGCTTCAGGTACATGTCCACATCTTTCTGAGATTTAAATGTGACAACGGAGTTTTTCAGAAGCTTTTGGGTTGTAAGACTGTTCCATTGGAGGGAGACGAGGCGGAGGGATGTCAAGTCTGTGATACGGTTTGTGTAGCTCACAACCTTGCTAATTATCTACATGAATTCAATACATTGAACACATTATTCATTTACATCTACATCCGAAAATTAGACTCGGAAATACAATTAAAAATTGAAACGGTGTTGAAGCTTACCAAATGGTTGAAGAATGGATTACGCTGCGCTCTGGATTCCTCCATGCTTTGAACTTCATAAAAGTTCGAAAACTTCACCAAAATGTGATTTTGTTACTATTTACTCCACTCTGCACTTTTATGAATGTTTTACAACTTTGATGACTGTGAACTGTGACTCTGCAAACTCTCACCTGCTCCATGCAATCTTTTTTGATGTAATCATTGCCCAAAAAACGTACAAGTTTTTAGAAGGTTGATGTCCTGTTGCATCTCAACATAATATTTAATTTACTCACAAAACTATTTACACAAAGAAAAAAAATCATGAGCACATATCACAAGGCTATTGGGAGGAAAACGGTAAAGGAGAATGTGCCACAAGGGGATCCACACATATCTATTTTCCTCTCGATCTCTGCCTAGCGTGAATTTGCGAATATGAATACGAGTCATATTTGTTCAGCAGTGATAGTAAGTAGTAAAGTGTGTGCATCCTGTGAATCCATTCAACCATTGAAAAACAACATACGCATAAAAATAACTGGTATATACACCTACATCAAAAAGTACATAATGGAGATCTGATCATTTCGCAAATTTGCATTCAGGTACCTGTGCTATGTTGTATCTACAAGAGAGCAAAAGGAATATTATGACAGCATCTTTATCATCAGAGCTCACTGCTTTTTTTGCACAACATCGCATCTGCAAAAATCTCTGTATTCCATGTGTATTCTCGTATGCATCTTCTTCGAAGATGTGAAACAGACTTGTAAGGTGTTTTTGAGATTGAGAATTGAGATGATCAGTTGATATAATGCTAAAAAGAAGCGTCTATCTCTTGTGTGACCTTCCTACACGGTGCAAAAGGAGTTGCCACAGATCAAATCCCTTATTTGGAGAAACCACCCTTGGGCCAAGGCAGTAATCCTTTTTACTTCCTACGAGGACATTGATTCGTTCCGTTACATTTATCTTTGGTTGAAAAATGATGATGAAAGCAACTTGCATTTGTGTGTGTGCGTATGGAAGCAAATATTAGTTTGGGTTTGGGAAAGAATACAAACTTAAGAAAATTAATTTAATCCGCCTATACATATACATAAATGCATGCTTATAAGTATCTAATTTGCTAGTATTACATGAACTGTTTTTGCTGAAAGTGGTTAATTAGCATGCATGCAATTTGTAATAGCAAAGCCGGTCTAGAGACTAAAACTCGCTTCTCTTTCGCAGCGAATGTTCTATCCAATTTGGATACATGATTTTGATTGAGCTCAATCAAACAAGGAAATGCAAACGTGTAATCAAAATTTGCAAGTCGAGTAATTATTTTTGCATCTGTGCAGATGGAACTAAAATATTTTGAGGATTGATTCAAAAATTTTGTATGCTAATCGTCAAGTTTATGAATTTGAAATGCACCCAGATTTCCACAGATATTTCGTAGTTAAACGAAGGTGTCCTTGATTATGGTGCATCGTTTTTATTGTAAGTCATAAGAGATACGCAACACACACAACTCATCGTCTATATAACATGCATCCTTCCCACTCATAAATCTTTTCGGGTCTTATGCATCTTAACCTAAATTTTTTCATGAAAACCTTCCTCGCGTCTCATTTTAACTGGAAGTTCACGAATGCCTTCGTCTTAAAATGTTTACTGTATCTCAAGGTTTCCTTCGACTTCATATTCGATGTACAATGAGGAAGGACCGTGTGTCACCCAAGGTATATAACAGTGCAATCCGATATATATGAAATGCAATGCAATACGCGACAAGTGGTTGTAGATCAAAAGAGCACCCATGCTGTTGTGTATTCTGTTGGAGATCTTAAGGTACGAGGCAGTGTGAAACTTGTAACTGCATTGCATGCACTCTATATATTACATATATGTATGGTAAAATGGTAAATGTTTTGTTCCAGGAACATGGCTTAGTATTACTCCGACGACGTGAGCTTGTGAAAAATCAAAACATAATCTCAAAACAGGAAGTCTGAACTAATCAACCAATAGATTCATGCTATTCCCCGTTTCAGTTTTATCAGCTAATCACCTCATGCAGGGTAATGATACTCGTAAGGTCCCCACATTATCGTTACTTATAGCTGAAAAAGTAAGTGTTACATTCAACAATATAATGTTTTGTCATGCTTAAGTTATCTGTAACATTTTAAACTCCTTTAATTTGAACTTTATAATCATTACAGAATGAAGGAAACTCCATCAAAGTCGAAAGGCACTACTACGCGTCCAACTCGGAAATGGATTCGACCAAAGAAATTCATCATAGCTGATGACACCACCCTGAAGAAACTGTTGACGCCGCAGACGCTCCCTGAACCAGAATTCAAAGGGTATAAGTACATTCAAGGGTTAGGAAAGGAGGAGGAGGGCAGTCAGTCTTTTACTTGCACAGAGCCCAATTGCAAAGCAACTTTCACAAATCCTACCTCACTCAGCCTTCATCAATATAAACACAAGGATCGAACGAAAAGATGTCAATTCTGCCGAATACTATTCAAAACTCAGGAAGAGCTAGAGAAGCACACTAATGAGCTTCATCCTGATCTAAATCTCTGTCCGGAAGCGGATCCACTGCAATGTAAAAAGTGCAAGAAGGTAACCAAAGACGCAAAAGCACTTGCCAGACATATCCGAAGAATTCATTCGAAGCTAAATTGTGTTTGCAAAGATTGTGGCATCCCATTCACAACTCCTGATAATCTTAGAGTTCACATGAAACAAAAGCATCCCCCACCAGGAGAGGAAATCCCTCGGCAGGTGTGTTCTACTTGTGGAAAGACATTTGCTCAGAAGAGGAGTCTGCGAACTCATATTCGCGAAGTTCATCGTCTATCAAAAACTTGGAGGTGTGTTCTGTGCCAGACGGTATACTACGCAAAATATTGTTACGTGAATCACATGAGACGGCACACCGATCCAAAATTCTTTCCTTGCAAAATTTGCAATAAGACGTTTCGAAGTATGAATCACTTAAATCGGCATAACCAAAGCTTCAATCATTTACAAAACTCGAGGATTGCTCAGAAAAGGGGGGAAAGCAGTGAACGAGTACAAGTTAAAATTGAAACGCATGAATCTGTCGAGGAAAAAGGATCCAACTCAATAAACTATAACTCAATAAACCCAACCAAACCACAATCAAAAGATGAATTAATTCAATTGTGCAACAAAAAAGTGATAAAGATTGTTTTGTGGCGAGTGGACCACAAAATTGTCACCCAATCAGTTGCAAAGCCCACAAAACGAGAATTAAAACTGAAGAAAATTAAATTGGGAGAGGAAAATGAAAATCTTCATCTCAACTGCGTCTACTGCAACGAAGAGTTCGAAGATTTGGAATCTGTGCAACATCACGAAGAAAGCTGTTATGCAGAAATTGTTAATCCAAAGGCGCATATTTGTCCAATTTGCGACAAGGTGTTTAGTAAGGAGTCTATCCTTAAACAGCATTTTCGGAGGCATACTAATGAACGACCTTTTCAGTGCACTTACTGCGAAAAATCATTCAAAACTAAAACTACCAGAATTCAACATGAGAAAGGTGCCCATTTTGGAATTTACTACAGACCTCTTATTCATCGAACATTTAAGTGCAATTACTCCGACTGTAGTAAGGAGTATAGAAGCATGAAAAGTTTGCAAAAACATATTTCAAGTCGGCATCTTGAAATAACTCATAAATGTGAAGAATGTGGAAAAGTATTCAGAGCAATAAGTACTTTGAGAAACCATGTGAAAGCTGACCATTCAGAGTGTCCTATCAGGCTCGAGTGTAAGCCCTGCAAGAGGACGTACAAGTGCAGAACCTCATATCTGCAGCACGCAAACCGGAAACGGCATCACAGGAAAACTTTGGAATTTAATAGAAAAATAGTCAAACAAGAAACTGTAGATGTGACAGATACTGAAAAATAAATATTTATTGTAGATATATCAGAGATTTCAAGAAAGTGTAAAAAAAATTAATTGGTTCCAGAGTATACATACACTCTATATGCCTAAATAATCTTTAATTATTGAGCTAGAATTCCTTTCCTCTAAAAATTTGATAAATGAGGACTTATCACAGTGTAGCTCTTCGAAAGATTTGCTATCAAAAATTCGATTGCTTTCGTTTGGAACTATTTGCCGTTCTATTAAAGATATCTTTTGCCAACATAACTGTCGCACTCGAGACCAATACTCGTCACAATTTTGAGGATCTCCTTCCACACAGACGAATCCAGGCTTTCCAGGAAGTGAAAATCCAGACAGATCTAATTCTTCCGCTGTGTTCACCAGGAATTTTCGCTTGTTTTTATTGTAAATATGATGGGAATAAATCCAAATTCTACATAAATCTCCAGCAGAAGAGATATCCTTCTTAGATTTATTTGAGCTTGTTTCAGAGATTTCTAAAAAAAGGGAAAGACATTCACCTGTCAAATATAGTCTACATTTATTAATTATATTTTATTGCTGCATTCAATACATGTCTTACCATGTTGCTCAGAAATTAGTGGGTACATCTCAAACTGCTCATTGCACCACTGGATAACTCCCAAAATATCCGGAATTTTTCCTTCTCCACCATCTCCAGTTTTCTGTGGAAGAAGATACTTCTGAGAAAGCTCATTGTTCACCTGAGACTCCCACTGCTGAACAAATTTCCTGTCTAACGCCACTGCTGCCGGGAGTTTCTTTGAGATTCGACAATGCGCCGAAAGTCTTTCGCTGTCTGGATAACCCAATGGGATTCTCACATCCAGTTCCACATTTTCGTTAAGGCGCACACTTAACGAGACGGAGTCCGGGATTGGGATACAATTTTCTACCAGGTGGAGCACTTCTGGATCATGAAATTGAATGTCTGAAGAATCATACATTGCAATTAAGAGCTGCAATTCGTTTAGAACTTGTTCGCTCATCGTCTTTTAATTGAGGTCACAGCTTTCGAAAATTTAATTACATTCAGAACACCAGAAGAACCCATGCTTTTCATATATCAGCTGAGTTCCTCAAAAGCAGATGGAGATGTGTGACAAGCAAACAAGAGGCGAACATGCCAATGCATTCATATACCAAGGCCACGGCTTCATGGATGATTCCTGTGAAACTCGCGTGCTTTTACACTAAAAGCTCTTGCATAGCAAGATCTGTGAAATGTGAATGCACATAAGAAAAATGCATATATCTGCACGCATCATATAATCCTGCGTGGTCTTTGTTTAGTTTCAAACTTTATTCATGTAAAACTAAAAAATAACAATGCTTTTATAAAAAACTGCTCAATACCAAGATCCGTTTTCATAAAAATGCGTAAATACCCCACATCTCTTCCTTCCACAGTTCTTTCTTGTACATGCGACGATATAAAAAAAATTCTTCGATCCAGATACAACTTTAATTAATTGTAAGTGATGTGCAAAAAAGATCGTGGTTTGTGACTCATGTATGCGGATACATATGTTTTAATAATTTTCCACTGTTTATGTATTTTGTATTCAATTTAAAAACTATTGACCGCAAAACTTATTAGTAATCCGTAGTCCCACTTGATTGAAATTGACGCAATTGTGGTGATAAGCCTTGGTCTTGTCGTTTAACGAATATGTCTCACTGTCTCAGCTCAGGTGAGATTATTCCAGAATTTGTGGGAATTTCTGCTCTTCTGACGTCTCTAAATTGAAGTCAAGCAGCGAATTCGTGTGCAGATCATAATGTGTAATGTGTGCAAGGGTTAATCTTTATTGGAGCTGTACCTATTGTTTTGAGAGGCTCAAATGCCATTTACGCATGCGGAGTGAAGATGCTAAATTCTTATCTGACTCAATCGGCGAACGCGAGTTTTGAAAGAATATGTATGCGACATGCGTAAATTTTTAATTTGCGCAGGTTGCGAATTACGCATTACTGATCATAAAGAGTTTGATTGTGTAACGATGTTTTCTCGGTACTTTATTCAAGCCAACACAATTCCTGCGTATATGCGAATTCTACCACAAAACTTGGAGACAAATTATACAGGATTTGCTGACAGAATTGCATGTAATTTAAAAGTAAAATTTTCAAAGTCAATGGTAATTGAGAATCAAATTGCATCATTATTTTCGGCAAACAATTCCGTAATTGCATGGGATAAGCATTGTACAAATATATGTACATTCCTATAATTCATCTCCTTTGATGCTACCGACTACTGCACAATATGTCAATTTCATAATACCTGATTTTGATAAGTATTTTGAACATCCACCCACCATCCATCATCATTTAGTTTAGTGCATGTATCTGTCCAGGGCTTTGCAAACATCACAAAAGTACGAACGTTTCATCAAATTTATGAATTCAAAACAGACGAATTCGTGGAAATTGCGCCGAAAAGGGCCATAAAATCTCCAAGTCCGTAATACAACAAATATTGGTGTAAATCGAAATGTTGTTATCCACTCTTCAAAAACGGTCAAAGTTCTGATTCATGGATTGTTTTTAATTGTATGCCTTTCCTGATATAAAAAGTGTACAAAAGCTTATGCCTCGTAAAACTGGCGACGATATGAATATGAACATTCGTAGCAGGAAGCGTCGCTATCAAATTATTTTTAAAAAGACCACGGCAAATGAAATTAATCAGCAACTTAATCATCATCATATAATAAATGCTAAGCCCCCTCCTCCTCCCACAATTTTGGATGACGTTTTCTGGAACAGAATGGAACGGTTTTGGTATAAAAGTGTATGCAATCTGAGCACAATTCCATCATTGCTTGAGAATTGAAATTGAAAAGAGGATATCAAGTCAAAACTACTGTCGTAGTTAATTGTTGAAATCATGCAAAAGCTGACACTTGCCGTCTTTGCCCTTTTGGCCGTTGCCGTTTGTGTTAACGGTCATGGGCGTTTATTGAAGCCAGCAGGAAGGGCTACTCTTTGGAGGTAAAATTAGTTTCAATATTCCAAGAAGTACTTGAACAATATGAATTTTAACAGCATAATTGATCCTAATACTTTTGAACTTAGGTTCCCAGAATTTAACCAATACAACCCACCCAAAGATTACAACGATAACCAGTTGTTCTGCGGAGGATTCTGGGTATAATTTGAACATTAAAGGTTTTAAGACTTTAGGGAAGCAGCAATTTATATGCTCATATATATAACATGTTTTGAAATGTTTTAGGCCCAGTTCGGCGAGAACGGTGGCAATTGCGGAATCTGTGGAGATAGTACGTGGCAATTTGTCAATTTCTAAATTCTCGTCCTTCCGCAATGGATTTAATGAATGATTTTTCTCGCTGTAGACTACGCCGACCCACAACCCAGAGATCATGAAGGTGGCGGTACCTACGGAAGAGGAATTATCACCGGAAACTACCAAGCTGGACAAGTGGTCGATGTTCAAGTTGAGCTGACTGCCAGTCACAAGGGCTACTTCGTATTCAGGATTTGTCCCCACAACAATCCATCGTCCCCTGCAACACAGGAGTGCTTGGACCAGTATGAGCTTCAGTTGGCTGACGGATCTGGAACTAGATATCCCATCAACTTCTTCAAGGAAGATGAGAGGATTCACACCATTCCTGTGAGGCTTCCCGCTGGCGTTACCTGCTCACAGTGTGTCTTCCAGTGGCATTACAACACTGGGAACTCCAATGGGCGATGTGATGATGGATCATACGGTAAGCATTTTATGGAATGAAGCAATGATGTCTTGTAATTGCAGGTGATCGTTATACTAATTGTTTGATTAATATAAATTGCAGCAATTGGATGTGGAGAACAAGAGACCTTCAGAGGCTGTTCTGATATCACCATCAGTTAGTGTGTAGTTGTAAAAACATTCATTCATTGAATCTAAAAGTTAATTTTTTGTTCAGCAATTCAAGATGTGCCAAATTATCCATTCACAAAAGAATAAAATTTTGTTCATGTAAAAAAACTTTGCAAATTTAGACATGCAAAAAATGTCGTATGCATTTTGTACTGGAAATGACATTGACAGTGCTCTACCGAAGCTGTTTTTCTTATCAGCGGCAATAATTGCCCACCAATAAAACTGATTTCATTTGTTCAGGTATCGAACTAGCGTATGTGTACCTACGTACTTTGAACTTAACACGCAGAACTAACGTTAATCATGCGAGGTCCGTCTCAATAAACATGAGGCTCACTTAATTGCCACAATTAAATATCGAAAAGTGAAGCTTACCTCCAGGATTTACCTTTTATGGCGGAGCATAAGCCAAAGTCAAATATCAAACATTCATATTTTCGAAGATTAGTCTTGCTTTTGGGCGCACTTTTTCTGACTGCGTATTAAAATTCATGTCCCAAACCCATGTAACATTTGTAAACATTTTCATCAGTCCGCATAAACTAATTTTTTTTATAAACTTGAATTACTTTTTGTATAATAGCAATACGTTGCGTATGAATTATATAGCTTCACAGTTAATGTTCACGAAGGCTTGTCATGAAAAGTTTCCATTATTTTCGCTTACGCACGCTACACAACTTGGAGAACGGCGACATGTATGATTTACAAGTTCTTTGTGCGGTGGAAATGATAGGAATGATGTTAATCCAAATACAAGGAACCGCCATTATTGATTTAACTTTGGATTGTGATATTACGTGCGAATTGTTTGTACCATGACCATGCATGTGCTTGATGTGGTGCAATTTAATCCAAAAACCAATATCGGTCAACCTGGAAAATAAAGACCAGTTCATCATTCAGGTTTAAGGCCAAGTATGCAGCAAATGAAAAATGACGCTAACAAGCGAACTTTAGTAAGTGATGTCACATTTTAATTACCCCATAAGTAGTTTGCGTGAGTGAGTCCAAGCCGCATGCAATAAAAATGGAGCTTTGACGTTATTACAAATTACAGTCATATCAATTGTTTCCTTAAAGTCATATCCGATGTTTTACGTGTTACAATAATGTTTATTCTAGGTTTCAAATTGTGGATTATCCTAAATATCATGCACATGAAAAATTGCATCATTTATGTTTTCACGTAGCGATAATGCATTATCTTTCTCCGAAATGAAATTTTGGTCGAATTATATATAAAGGATGCGAAATGATCACACGGAGAATCATATTTAATTTTTCATTCCGCGATTGTAAGTAAAAAAATAATATATCAACATGCGAAAAACAACACTTCTTCTAGTTGGTCTCGCTGCCGTTATTGTTAGTGTGAACGGTCATGGACGATTGTTAAAGCCTGCTGGACGGGCGACACTTTGGAGGTACGGACTTTTCGATTACAAGTCCTTTTCTTTGCGGCTGTATAAATTGTAGGCTCATTCGCCAATAAAATTTCAAAATAATCGCTGATTTCATTTTGAAACTTTCTGTAGGATTCCAGAGTTCCAGATGTACAATCCTTATCCTGATTACAATGATAACCAGTGCAACTGTGGAGGACGAGCAGTACAACATGGCCTTAACGATGGAAAGTGCGGAGTTTGTGGAGACCGTAAGCGAATATTTAAAACACTCACATTTTATGTCTTTAGCTTTTAAGAATTTAAATTTACAAGAATTTCTTATTATTAATAGCATACAATGACCCAGCACCACGAGAGCACGAAGGAGGTGGCTTATACGGAAGGGGAATAATCACTGGAGACTACAATGCTGGACAAGTTGTCGAACTCGA
>JAQFZW010003212.1:0-13757 GCA_034687055.1 Heteromurus nitidus
GGAGGAGTTGGAGAACGCCAATTATGACGCAATCCACGGCGTATTTGGGGAGGTTAGCGGAAACCTTGTTATTTTCCTAATTTTTCTCCTCCTCTCCCTCTCTCTCTCTCCTCTCTCTCTGCTTCTCATTCGAAATGAAAAAGAAGCAAAAGCTCTCGAGTATCTTTGTAAAGGAAATTGGGTGGAAGAAGAGAAGCGCTAATCAGGATGATGATGGGGAATGATTTGCTCCAATTTGCATCCTTTTGTGCTTGCTCGACAGAGGGAAAAAATAAATATGTTTGTGATGCTCAGTATGAAACTTTGCAGACTGAATTTCCTTATGCTAATCAAGTGCATATTGTTCCCATATCGAATTCCAGCCAGGCAAACAACATATCTCTGAGTTTTCAGTGGAAAATGAAACTTGACTCGGAGATGAAAGGAGGGAAAATTTTAATCCATTAATTCTTCGCCAGATATCTAAATATATGTGGACGCTGCCACATTCCCATCAAAAAGATTGAACATAACCAGACATTCGTTTTCTGTGTAATTTGAGACAACACATGCAAACGGGATGGCTGCTTTTTCTAAAAAAAATATGTTTTTGCTGGAGACAGGAGAGATTTAGTGGGATTGCATTGAGCAGCAATCTTTTAATCCTTACAATTAATCCTTTTGGATGACTGAGAAAGATTTGAACGATTAAATGTTATTACCACCTCAAAAATAAAATGAAAGCTGGAAGTTTGTCTATGAAATGCCTACTCCTGTCCTCAAATATTTACGCTGACGCATAAAAATGTCACCAACTTCTCAGAGAGGAAATTAGAAAAAGTGGGGAAAATGAAAAATATATTTTAAAACTGAGTTTTATATTTTCGTACCTGTGCCATGTGCTCTGCAGTCTGAAGATTGTGTAATAGGAAAACGATGTGAATGTCGTGTAGTCCGATGAGACACTCACACATAATATCACGTCACCCTCAAACGTCCCTGCTCGTTTGTTTCCTCCAGCGTCGTCTTCTCTCCGTAATTCGCATTGTTCACCCTCACACCGTTTTGGGAGAAAAGATGGAAACGAGATTCGATCTCAAAATGGAATTAGGGAAAAAATGTGTGGAAATTGGTCTACAACTTGATTGTGTCTCCTTTCCTTGTGTCCATCACCATCACATTCCTCTTCCAAGATGCTGCTTTTGTAGTAGAGTCGTCTGGAAGGGACATGTTCGTAGATACAAAAACGTCAACAAAATTCCAATTTCCGCGAATGGAGTATATATTTTTTGTATCGTAAAAGAATTGCGAAATAATTCAAACGGAAGGAACAGGTCTAGTCTAGTTTCTCGATACACTTTTCCCCTTTATCCGAGTGAATTCACTGGAAATGTTTGTAACTTGGATGTTTCCCCAGAGTTCCAGGTGGCGGATATTTGCATTCTTTTTATTTTCTCTGTGAAAATGATTGGAACTGATTTGTTGGGAAATACTTGGAAGAAGAAAAAAATGGAACTGAGTTTTATTCCTCTTGACAATGCGTGGAAGGGGAACACGTGCGTTTGTCCTTGTCTGACATTCTCACGTTTTCTTTGGTTCGCCGGAATAATACGCACAAAGTTAGCAAATTAGCTTTGTCTCCAGCTTTCCACTGAACCCTATTTTTAGTGGGGAAGTTTTCTTCTTGTTTTTCTTGAGTCGATGGAGAGTTTGTGGGTCGAGAGTTTTACATTGGCTTCCTTTTCGAAATTGACAAAAGAATGGAGGAACGTACGTAGTAAACTCCCTTGTGCGTAAATATATATATATTTTCCCCTCTAGAAAAGATGTTGGCCGAGTTTCATAGGAGAGCACTAAAAGTTCCTACTTTAATTACAAATGTTCCACTTGACTTACAACATCTCTGGAACCAGTTTCCCCCTTGGCAAGGGACACCGTCGTCCATTCCGCACTCGGAACACACTCACTCACTATATTTTTTGTATGGCTTCTTACTGCGCCTTCGCCGGCTATTGTATGCAAGTCTTTGGCGAAAATAAGAATTCGTTTTCTTCATTAATCAACTCTTTCCTTTCTGTCCTCGTCTTCATCTCGTCCAAGTTTTGTTCACGAGAGCGAATTTTTTTTAATGTTTTACGTTCTCCGAGGAAAAGTCTCCGGACACACCAAACTACAAACTGCGCGTAATCATCAACATTCCATCACTCAATCAAGTCACACGCCAAACTTGTCCAGCCTTTCCAGACTTTCCTTTTTTTCTCTTTCTCAAAGAAGCGGTGGGGCTTGTTGATTTATGCAAAAGTAATAATAAATTGGTTCGTTGTATAAAGTTGGAAGTTGGATCTCTTTGTTTGCATATGAGCAATCGATGAAAAATGTGATCACTTTGAGATTTAGGTAAAACGTTGAGTGTGGTGTGAAGTTAGAGATACGTAAAAATGTCACACCAGAGAATCTTCTTTTAAGTATATTTAATTGAAGATATATCTTGTTTTTCGCAAAACAGAAGAATGAGTCTGAGAGATTATTGAAGGAACGTTTCCTAACCCATCCCAACATCAATATCCTCCATCAATTCATGTTTTTGTCACGGTTTCTCCATGAAAAAAATATGACTGGATACACGATACACGTATGCAAACGTCATATTATCACACATGAGACATGACACAATCTTAACGATGAAAAATAGGAATGAAAGGAGAGACTGAGAGAGTTGACTTGTTTACTCGTTCACCAGAGTTCCATGTTGTTGTTTTCTTTCTTCTTCGTCTCCTTTTTTGCTGGTCTTGACTGGACGATGGAGCAGCGGCACGTTGTTGGTTGTTGAGTAGCCTTGTTGTTTTTCCTCATGTGTTGCAGTTTTACGTTGTTGCTCTCATCTCGTTTTCCCTTTTTTTCCTACCTCCAACCTGCCAACCTCCTTTTTATCACGTAATCAAAGGAGCTGGAGGAGAGTGTGAGCTACTTGTCAATAATAATGCTCTTCTCTCTCTCTCACACACACACAATTTTCCAGCGAGACCTTTGCTCCGACAAAGTGCAAATTAAGCTGCGAAATGTGATCCACAAGGGAAATATGTTGAATCATCGTTTCGACGACGTGGAAAGCCGATCCATGATGATGATGAGGATCATGGTTACGACGACGGCGAATGAGGATTATTATACACACACACTATCCGGATATATGCAATCAAGCTTGGGAAGTGCTTTTTAAAAAAAAAAATCTATATATTCCTCCTCGAACCGAAAAGTGGATGAAAATTATTGAGAAAAAAAATATCTTCTCTTTTTTATGTTTTCTTCGTCTCTCTTAAACTTGATCCTCTCGTTCCTCCCTCGAATCTGACTAAGAGAGAAGTCCCACTTGGTATAATATTTATTTATGAGTGGGTTGCGGAGGAGAAGAGGATCATCTCCGCTCCGAAATCCAAAAAGAAGTCACGTTACGTTATAAATGTTATAAAAATGTGAATGTTTTGTGTGTGTGACTTTGACGCGGACCGACACACTACTACCACCAACCACACAAAGTCAAGTGAAGTGAAACGATGTGAATACCACACTCTGACTTGTTCTTTTTTCATATATGACCCTTTTCTTCTCTCGAACTTTCAACTTGTTTTAATATATTTTTTTGTTCTTTTATTTTCGAGGATCGCAGAACGCAAGAGAAGGCTGCCGAGCGAAGACTGACGAGTTCCAGTTTGGAAGCCGCTTATTAAATATCTCTCCCTACCTTCACGTTTCTCCACGTTTTTCTCTCACAACTCTCACAAGCGCACACTATTGCGCCAACTGACTCCACAATCCACACAGACACAGATCTAAAGTGGTGAGGAGTATGAGCTCCTAGTGTGTATCTCCTATGAACACACTATTTGTCCTATATGAAAAGTGTTTTTTGAAATAAATATGATCATTTTCCTACGTCTCTCTCTCTCTCCCTCGCCTCCACTTGTGTTCTCCTGGTTCTCCTTCTGAGAGTTATATGAGGACTGAGTACGAAGATTCTCTGCGAGTATGTTTTTTAGTGAGCACATTTCTGCTCTCACTGCTCGTCGTTCTATTATGCCTTTATAGCAGCCAAGCCTGTACTATGGTCCAGTATGAAAGGAGAGGAAAAAGATGGTAACGTTTCTATAAAAGATACATTGTCAATTTGGTATAAGAGAGGATATATATGTATGTTCTCTCCTCCATTTCAAAGACGGAGCAGACTGCGACCGTTTCCTTTTCCCTTTGAGAAGGCATGTTTTGAGAGAAACATTGTCGAGCTTTATATTTTTTTTGGCTATATACGCTTCTCTCTTCTCTCTGTCTCCGACAAAGTATGCCACACAGCCACACACATGCTCTCGCAGAGGAAGTAAAGGAAACGCTTGTGTTCCGTGTCATATGTGTGGTAGTGCGGCAGGAGCGAGTTTAGCGAGTGTGTGCAACCTAATGGAAGAGAGTTGGGGAAAACGTAGTTTTTCTCATCGTCAATTTTGTTGGGTGACTAAAAAGCCATGTCATGTGTGTACGGAAAGCGTTAGCTTTACTCGAAAGGAGAGGAGAGGGGAAAGGGAGAGCGATTGAAAAAAAATACGCTAGTCTTTTCTCCCAATGCAACTGAACTGACTCGACGACTCACTGAACTCAAAACAATTTTACATTTTCTCCTCCACTTTTTCAGCCTTAACTGCACTTGTCAGAGGATCTCTCTCTCTCGCTCGTTTTGTTCCATCAGAGTGCATCTTGCATAAAATGGGAAGAAGAAGAAGAAATTCTCTGCGAGGTTCATACAAATACGCTCTCCCAATCTCTCACGAAGCATGTGTAACGCACTCAAATACATTTCTTGTACATTAACTAATGGTGTGGATGAAACGGGCAGAATCAAAATGGATGAATTGACATGAACAAAAAATATGTTTTTTCATGGATATAGCATCATGTATGGATCATGTAACTTGCTCACATCTATAATCTTCAAATCTCTATATAAGACCTCTATATACACAGAGACCAAGTGTGAGAGATGGACATAAGGGATTTTTAGGGATGAGTTCTCCCAACTCGGCTTTTATTGATTTTCCTTTTTTATTTGTTCCAGGTTCGAGCCTTCAGTTTCACAAGTAAATAAACAAGGGAAAATTTCATTTTTACATGTAATTAGCCAGTAACTTTTGCGAGTCGAGTCAGTCCTCCCCTGAAAAATTGTCTGGAGTTAAAAAATCATTGCCATTTTGGGCAAGACACATGTCCAACACGATTTCCTCTCGTTTTGATCTCTGACTGTACTGTGACTGAGTTTGATTTCAACGCGAATTGCACAGTGAGTCACTCAAAACTCATCCTGCCAGAATGGAATTATGCACGATGTTTATTTTCCTCCAGCCCATCCATCCACACATTGGTTCTACCAACGTGAATCAATGTAGGTGGTCACTCATCCCGAATACATTTTATCATTTCATTTCAAGAACACGTTCAAACAAGCAAAAATATGTACATGGAGCTGGAGCTTGAGAGATGCAAATAAAAGTAACAAACGACTTGTAAACGCTCTGTCTATCTCTCAGTTTCCAACCTACGATTTTACAAAACATTCCAATTGTTTTCCCCAGAAAGAGATCCCATTTCACGCATTTCATCGAAACGCAATAAAATCGAGACTGGCTCGACACATTATTCATGAAACATCATCCTATCTACATTCAAGAGATGAGTTCACACAAACACACACTCACTCCTCGACTCCTTTCCAGCCTTTGTGGCCAGCGGAACTGACCATAGGAATACATCTAAATATACAAGATGTGTATTATTTCCAGTTGCTCACCGAATGCAAAACAGACTAGACCACCTTCCTTTCTTTCTACATGATGCATATTTTTTTATTGAGCACACGTTCCTCTTTCATCATCCTAATCAACAACGCATCATTGCTTTATGGGAAATTGTTTTACGAGGAAAAGCGTATATGTGTGCTCAAAAAAACATTTCCCCATTTATAAGACTCAACAAAACTAAACTGCCCAGCTTCTGCATGATGATGAAAAGAGCGACGACGACGGTCAGAGAAGAACTCTCATCACTTGTTTCCCACTAATGCATATGCACATATTATAAATATTCCCATGCTTCCACTAAAATTGGCGCAGCCTTGCTCATCTTGCACTCTGCTTCTTCTTCTCGTTGATAAACGGTGCGCAATAATCTGCAGCAGAGAACACTTCTTTATTTTTTTCTTGGCGACTGTGTATGCAACCTTGTATTTAAAAAGCTATAAGTAATCTACCATGCACCCATTACGTAAAGCATCGTCAACACAACGCGATTCCTATGTAAACCAAAAGGTTTGCAGAGGAGCAGTGGCGGATATAGGAATTTAAGTAAGTGTATATCTTCGTATCCCAAAAGAACAAGCACAAAATGCATACAAAGTTTGCAAGTTTATACGACCGTCGTCGTCGATTTGCACTTTTTACAGATCTCTCTCTCCCTTCATCCTCTCCTTCGTTGCATAAGTTGAGAAGGAAGAAGCACAATTTTAACATCCTTTCCCCCATTTTCTTTTCAGCAGAAAGAGAGAGAGGAAGAGCACAAGTAAGATACGAGGATTAAGTGCTTTCGAGGGATGAGCTATACAGTATTCCCTATATCCTGGTGATGATGATGATGACACATGGAATATAGAAGAGGACGAGGAATCGGCCACACTGAGCAAGAGAACCATAAGAGTGTTCCTATTTCGAACGACGAGAAGGCGAGAGAGAGAGAGAGTTGCATTTTTTTTGCTCGTGGCAGAGACAAAGTTTTTGAATCACTCTGATCGCGTCCTCACCATCACCATTGGATTTTGGCAAAAGAGAGGACGAGGAGAGGAAAACAGAGGGGTACTTTGTGAATGTGTTTTTGTAGGTAAATCACGTGGCAACGGTACAGAAAAAAAACCGGAGGAGAGAGAAGAAGAAGAGAAGAAAAAAACTATCAGCTACGTTGTGGAATGTAAGAGAGGAGAGGCGACTCCACGACTACAGTGGAAAAGGCGCAACGGCAACGGCAACGATGAACGAGCATCTCGAGGAATAGAACAAAACGATGGGGGAAAAAGAAGAAGAAAAATTTCGGAGACAGCATCCCATCCGCCATCCGCAGAGAAGAAGTCTCTCTAATCGTCCTATACACTCCTTATATCCATCTTGTGGATATATATTTATGTAGAAGATGTACTCATGCCTTATTGCAAAACGTCTCTCTCCTCCACACCCTGTGGATCACGGGAATAGAGGAGAAACGGAACTGAAAATGAAAAGGAGGAAGTGTGCGAGAATGAAAGAAAATGTTCTCATCTTTTCCCTCTCTCGGACTACTTTATATTAGAAGAATGTACTTACTTATGTGTGTGTAGCTTAGATAGGATTTGCTCTACTTACGATTACACTTTTCTAGTTCTAACGTAAAAGGTGAAGCCCCCTTTGCTTCTTGTGTAATAATAATATGTGCGGTAAAAGGAGAATTTTAAGGGGAAAAATATAGAAAAGTAGAAGTAGATGTAAATTCCATTCTAGCAAGGATGATATAGGATTCCGGTGAACATTATGCAAGAGGAAAGGAGAGAAAAGAGGATGGCAATGGCAGGAGTTAGAGCATTAGTGTTTGTCTCTCACACAAGAGTATTTACTTGCACACGGGAGTTTCCCTTTGAAGGAGAAAAATGCTTTAAATATAAAGCACCTTCACGTTTTATGCATGTATCCAATCATCGGAGTGTATGGTCTGTGGTTTTTTTGCCTCACTGCTTGCTCCCACCACCAAAGCTCTCTGGAATCAAATGGTGCAATTGTCTGAGGATTCAAGGGGAAAAACCATTTTCGCAGAGTTCCTTCTCCTCCTCCACAAAAAAGTTTAGATAGTTGTAAATTCGTATCCAGTCGGAATGGTGGTTTTGTACTGGAGAGAATTTGTATGAGATGAGTAATACTAAAGTCTCAACTTGATTCTTGCGATGACCTTAACTTTGTACACTTGCGTGGATTTTAGAAATTGTAAAAACGAGTATTGAAATGAATGTGGAGTGGAGGGAAGCGTTAAAAAATGAACATTCGTTTGAGGTGAGGTGCAGAGAATGTGGAGCATGGGAAGATGGGAATTTCATATTCTCTTACTTTTCCTCTCAAGAGACTACCTACACAACCTATTCACTGTATCTGTATGCACTTCTTTATTCCACAATATTGACTGGAGAGAACTCTGGAGAAGGTTTGGAGAGATAGAGGAAACGATGTCTAGTTTGGAGAAAAGGTGAGTAAAAAAACATCGAGAGAAGCTGAGCCCAGAAGACTGAGGACTGGCATACAAAGTCCAGCAGAAAGAATGAAAAGTATGAAAAAGGGAGGCCGAAACGAAACATTTTTTTTGTTAAATCCTTGACTTTCCCCTTGCCTTTGCAACAACATCAATGGAAATAGGAGGAGAGGAAAGCTGGTTTGAACACGAACGTGCCTGCATTGCATATAATCTCAACTAATGCATCCTCCGCGGTTAAAAAGGGAGAGGATTATTGAGAGAAGAGAGAGAGAGAGGACTTAAGCGGTGCGGTGGATATTGCTCTTGTTGCAAAAACCACTTTTCTCTCTCCGGGTTTTTATTTCATAACCTTTTTGTCTCGTGGAGAATATTCATTTTGCATTGCGAATCATTTGCACTGGCACGTTCCACATGTTTGCACACAGATCTTTTTTCCGTGGAAAAGAGGGAGAATGAAAGATAGAGTTATTTTTTGGAGGAAAGTGCTTCTCACTTTTATCTTCTTTGAAAGAGAAAAAAATGTCTATGGAAACGTGTTGTTTCCTGGTTTCACAAGGAACACACAACCTTTTCGCTCAGAATCTCTTCTGGCTTTCGTGCTGGAATGAGAGGGGCTTTCCCTCTTCGTTTTTATGCAAGTGGCGAAGGAGAAGTTGGCGTGTTTTTGAAAACGTTTTCTTTTCTGTGGTCCCTTCTTTGCACACATTGAGGGACAGGAAGGAGGAAAACAAAGAGAAAAATGATATTGAAACCCTTGTCGTCAAGAACAACACTTGTCCACACACACACACACTCTCTCTTCTCTCCAATAATGGGAGACATAAGTTGAGCTTGAGCAAATACGGGAAGATTTGCAAAATAGAAAATGCAATAAAAGCATAAATTCAAATCCGGCCAGCTCGAAGTAAATTGTAAAATGGAATCTTTGTTTGCGGTGTGAGTTGTTTTGATACCTGGAAATTGAGGATGAAAGCTTTGAAAACATTATGGTCGAAATGCGATGAATAATAATGCTGAATTTGCAAAATTAATCGAACTTGGCTCATTGAAGGGAGAGAAGTGCAGTTGGCAGTTGGAAAACACATCATCCATTTATTATGTGATTGTTAGAGTCCTACTTTTTGACAGTGACGTTTGTGAAATGACAAGGTGAAGATTACATATCAAAATAAACAACTTTTCTATCTTTGTGTACATTCAATTAGCTGGGCGAAAAGGGAATTTGATGAGAGAGAGAGTGTGTGTGTGTTTGCTTTCGTAGAAGAATGGCGTCCGTAAATGCATGGAATGGAAATAGAATACTCTGAATTCTGAATAGCTATAATGATCACCTCACTCCGTCCGATGCAATATATTCTCGTGCAGGTGAGATGGGGAGCGTGTGTTTGATGAATGGCAAATCCGTGGACGAGGACACACGGGATGAATTGAGCGAATGGATTTCCATTCGAAAGCTAAAGCTTACTACTTTCATTTTATAAACTTTTTGGCTTATTTCATATATATTATTATGTGTTTACAAACCTTGATTGTGATTGTCACAGAGACAATTGCTGGGACGGCGCTATCATCAACGGGAACGTGATACGGAGATGTGCAAGTAGAGATTTGCACAAAATGACAAAAAGGGAGAATCTCTCTCTCTCTCTTCGTCCTGTCAACTCATAGCGTAAACAAATTTTTGAAGCTTTATCTTGCATCCACGTCGACAACACCACATTAAGTAGAGGAAGTTTTGAAGAGGGAATTCCTCAGGGAATAAGTGAAGAGGTGTAAAAGCAGGTAGAGACATGCATAATAAAAAAATATGATAAAGACTCGGGGAAAATGAAAGCTGGAGCATGAAGGATCGATATGAGAAGTTGGATTTGGATTTGGATTAGAGGCTCAATCTCCAGATAAGATATTCTATGCAAAACGAAGTTAGGAAAATGGCAAAGAAATGCTCCACTTTTTAGCAAGTTAAACTTGTGTATGCAAGGGGAATGTAATGCCTAATTTGAAGTAGTTGTTGAGAGAGAAAATCCAATCCCAGCCATTTTTCTCCAGAAACTTTTAATGGAGTCGTGTACGCCGCGTGATTGAGTGAGCGATGACAATTTCGTTGACAGTGGAAGCATTACCATTTCTTGCCCATTATTTATATTTTTCGTCGGAAATCGAAATTGTCAAAAACTTGTGAGATGATGTGAGAACTTCCTTTCTTCGATGAAGTCATTATTTCTGACTTTGTTATTTACTGATGATGGGATATAGATGCTCGGAATTTTGCTTGTTATTTTAAATTTGCATATATTCATACTGGCATAATCTAGGAATCTGTCAAAGGTTTTTTTTTCTACGGAATCGCTATCACTAATTCTTCATTGTAGCGTTCCAACTTGAGTGGAAATGGATTTACAATTACAATTTCCCTTCAAACCATATTACAAAAACATCCGAGAAAGAAGAAAAAATCATCTCAAAATGTCATTTAAGTGTTACAGATGTTGAGTGGGAAGTTAGGCCAAAAGTCCCTTTTCTCAAATCCCATTTTAATCATTAGAGCCTTTCACAGGACAAATGTAATGAAATATTTAGAGCCTCTCTTGAAAATGGGATGACTTGCAAAAAAGTGCGTAGGCCAACAACCCTCGCACAATACATAAATTGCACTTAGGCTGAGGCAAGAGGCATTCATTTTTTCTATGAACATTGTTGAGGAAGAGATGAAGGAAGAGTGAGGATTTTGCTGTTGCCATTTCGTCCAAAAAAAGTTTTCGCATTTGTCCCCTATTTTCTGACTCAGAAAACTCTCTCGTTTCTCTGGACGGTTTTGGTGGCTGGGGCTATAATGTTGCACGCACTGCTAATCGTAAGTCTGGGATGATGATGGTGACGACGAGAGCCCACACATACAGCAACTCAGCATGTCACTGCCCATTAGCCAAAACATTTGAAGCCTTTTCGACTAGGACTAATAGCTCCCACCACCACCTAGAATCCTGGCATTGTGGCTTCTCCTTTACAACTTGATCCTTTTTTCTCGCCTCTCGCCTTCCCTTCTCAACTCAACATTATTGTTTCACTTCTTCTTCTTTTTTAAAAAAGGAGCAAATCTGTACGCTGTAAGAAAATGGTAGCATGAGTGTCTGATCTGTCTGAGCAGAGATTCATGTAAAAACCTTCTTGTTTGCGTAATGCGTACAGCATATAAACTTGGAGTAGAAATCCTAGCGTAGTGTTCCCATCTGTCATTTTCATGTCTTGTAAAAAATTGTTTTATTTGTTTTCCCTTCGTCTGGGCTCCCTTTTAAAAATATGAAAGCTCTGGACAACAGTTGGCTCACTTCCCTTCGCTAACAAAGAAGATGGAGAGAAAGAGAGAGGAGCAAATAGATCCAGTTACATACGATCAATCCCTGAAGAATAGCAATTTGTGAGGAGAGAATGCAACAAAGGAAGAGGGGAAAGAAGAGATTATGCCTTCGTCTCCCATAATATTTGCATTTCCGTCTGTGCATATCAGGAAATGTCATGGTTGAAAACACGCAATTTCCAGCAGATATAAGTATGCATATGCATCTTTTTGCTATGGAAACTTATCTCGTGTATAATATTGTTGGACTGTGAGAACTAGACTGGAAGATTGAAGAATATCACTTTTGGCTTGCACCATTTAGAGATTGTTGTTGTGATGGAGGAGCTCAGCTCAGGACTCAGATATATTTCATATTTTGAGAAAACTAAACTCCCAATCTTGGTAACACGAATGTATGCTTCGTCGTCCTTTAGCACTTTCGATCCTACAGGTAGGCTGCAGATGATGCAGTTAGAGCAATCCTTGTAACAACTTCCCACTCCAATTCCAAACGGGTTCTAACGATAAGCGGATTTTTGAGGCTTTATTTCTGGTATTTTCTTGAGCTGCGATATTATGATACATGGACAAAAATGCTTCTTGGAGAGAGCATGGAAAATTGGCTAAAAGGAACAATTGTGGGCAGAGTAGAGATGCCGAGCTCAGTTTCTCTTTCCTTTGTCGAATCAATTTACGAAAAGGACTCTAGACTTTCTGCGGATATTCACAATCGAGTATATTTTTGTGTGCCAAGATCTATGACTTTTCTCAGAGACTGTATTTTCTCTCTCGGTAAGCGTTTGAATGCTGTTCCCTATTTTTCGCGTCCTGTATATTAATACTCAAAGTCTTATCCAACAACAATTGATTTTTCCTCGAGCAAAATAAACTTGTGTCTCCGTGACTGAAAAGTGTAACTTGAATCCATCCACCACGAAAAGATTTGATGCTAGCAAAAATATGATATCAATTATGCACGGCAAGTCAAAAGTAAAATATATATGGAGCATATATTTGATGACATTTGACATTCCAGCCCAGTCGACATATATTTTGGGGCGGTGCGTGGGTAAATTTGTGAACTTTAGCTTGTATTGTTCTTGTAAGATTTCAAGCCAAAAATATCCCTTGTCATTGTGTTACACAACTTCAAGGAAAGTCAAAGGTTGACTTCTACTAGAAACGTGTGGGCCCTCCCCCATATCAATCAACTATGTATCCGCTTCCTCTCTCTCGCTCACGATCATGCAATTTCCTCGTGTGTTTTTTTGTCTCTCTCTCTCACTTTCGAAATCCGCTTTTGTTTTGTTTGCCTTTGAGTTAATAAGTGTGACATAATATGTATGTGGGATGACACTTGGCGTGATGAGTTTCCAGACTGAGACCAGCTCTTTGTATAATTTCCTTCGTAAATCAACAGCCGTCGGCTTTCGGGGTTTCATTTTCAAATTGCCGAATTCGTCTGTGGAAATGTCAGGAGAAGTAAAAGGGTCAGACGTGAGAGTGAGAGATTTCCCCTTAAGCAGACAAGTCATCGCATATATCCACTCTCTCTCTCTCTCTCTCTCTATTTATTCCCATTCTGGAAAATAAAGCAGCCTTGCTTTATTTTGACGGCTAAACCCTGGTTTTTAGCCGTCAATTGTGACAATGACAACAATGCCCGCTCATCCAGCAAGACAAAGATGAGGAGCAGAAGACAATTTCCAAGTCAGTTTTTATGAGTTGTGTTTGCCAAGTGAAAAGTAAAGAAGTAAAGTAGGGAAAGGGCAGAGGTCGTCTTGTTCATAATATCTTCACATTACACCACACACACACCATTCCCACTTCCCATTTCCAACCACACACCGCATAAATTACACAGTGTATATGATATCCGTGTGGAATGAAAGATTGTTGGCTTCCTTGAGCCAAAAAAGTGAGATACATGTGATGATGATGACATTGATGCGCTCTGGAAGCAAAAAAGGGTTTATGCAAGGTTAGAAAAGCAAGACGACTTCAGAGAAAGCCATTAAAGGAGAGAGAGAAAGAGGAAGAAGCATGCTGCTGAGAGAGCGTCAGTGCATTTCACCGGATCTTTTACAGCTCTTCGGCTGCTGCTGCTCCTGCAGCAGAATAAAAGTTTTTAGAGATC
>JAQFZW010003213.1:0-13750 GCA_034687055.1 Heteromurus nitidus
GTTTTGCTTGATGCTGTTGTTCCTCTGGTGGTGATGGTGGTGGTGATGATGATGATGGTGGTGGTGGTGATGATGATGTGGACTACCGACTGGGGTCAAAGACTGTTGCACAATTGATGTAGTAGAGCCATTACTACTACAACTTCCACCTGGATTAGTAGTGCTCCCTCCTCCTGAGCCGATGATTATTGGTGGGGAGGACAGCGGTGGTGGTGGTGGCTGCTGCTGAGCGGAACAGTGCGGATGGTGTATGGACTTGTTTGGACTGCTGCTCATCTCAGCGAGGAGAAGGGATGTCGACGAGTTCTCGCTCACACTCCCACGAATGTCTTTCACCTGGTTACGGACTTCACTGAAATCGCCCTCTTTGTCCGATTCGGTCTGTGGAAACAACAACGTTCAGTCATTAACATCCAATATCCACTCCAACACTTCATTTACTACTCCGAATCGATAACTGCGATGCGAAACGCATTTTTTTAATTATGTTCATTCTAGACACATGCTTGAGTAAACGCCAAACAAAGCTTGGGAGGGAGGGAAAGCCGAAGTGTAAAATCATTTCACATCCGTTGTCAATCCACTTCCAAGAGTGACGTCGAGAAAGTCAATACTTTTCATTAATTCCAGCTAAAAGGGAAGTTTGTAATACTGCAAATGCATGCATATAGCATGACAAGCCGCCTTCGCCTCCCTATTAAAAAATTAATATTCCTAGTCTAGTCAGTCATCCTATGTCACCGCCAACCCTCCAAGAGAAATTACTAAATTTTTTTTTGAAAAATTATTCCCTTTCGTGATTCCCCACACATGGTTGTAAAAAAATTCACCCTTCTCTTTCATAAAAAAATATGTTTCTGCATAATATTACACATTTCCTCTCTGACTTAAGACTACGTGTACGCACCAAGCCGCAAATGACTTTGAAAAAAAGAAATGTCCTCACTCCCTCGTAAAAAAGGGATAATAATTCCGAGTAAACATGGACGTGTGGAGGATGGAGAAGGGTGTTTCGCCAAGACAAATAAAATGGAAATGAGTAAGTGCGGAGACAGTTGATGAGAGGAAAGCCAGACGAGGCATATCATCATCATCATCATCATCACAAACCAGCAACCAGCATCGTCGTCATATCTCTCCCAGCCACATGGTCTCTGATTAACATGCACGCTGTTGTGTCACCAATCATTACTGTCACTCGAGGAAAGTGAGCAGATGAGAGCATGATAGTTTTCACTGAGGAACGACGAAGTGGAAGCGAGAGAGAAAGGACCAGAAGGGATAGGCGGACGTGCATACATAATTTTGGGGGAAATGTATGCATCATGATGATGTTGGAATATAACATCCCATCAAACAAATCTCTCATCCTCTTCGCCACCTCCACCACTCCACCGAGATCGCTCGTGGACGAGAGAGAGAGAGAGAGATGCGCCACCTCATCACCATCTCTTCAATCCAATCTGATATATCATGCATATCATTAGCAAAAGCGCTGCTCAACAAAAAAAATTTTTTTCTGGTATATACGCGCTCGCAGCTCATTTGAATAACTGTTTGCGATCAACTTTCGCACGTTCTGCGAATGTGACCAGAAGACTGATTTTTTTTTTCGTGTCGACGACGACGAGAGGATAAGAAGATATGATGACCTTGCTTTCTGGCATCACACCATATTTCCACAGGAGACTGATTCAAATATTTTGGGAAAGAGGGCGATGCTGCGGGAGCATATGTCTCGCCGTTGTTGTCGTCTTCAGCAGATTTCAAAGCAAGCTGGAAAGATATGGAATAAAAAAGGGTGTGTGAGAGGCCATGGGATACAAGTGTGTGTGTGTCTGTAGATATAGAGAGAAGAGCACTTGTGAATTGAAAAAGAAATGTTATCCCCCGTTTTCCCCTTTTTATTTGAATATTTTCCCTGGTCTGGTGGTATAAAGTTGGGATTCCTCTCTCTCTCTCCACGTCCTCGGCTTCATCTCCTCCATCCCTCAAGTGAAAGGGGGTATGGACATGCGGAAAGGTATAAAATAAGGAAGGGATTTTCTTTTCTCATATCTTTTCTTTCGCCTTCAAAAAAGGGTTTGTCCTCCTCCGCTCAACTCAAGAGTCAAGTTAAAAAAAAGTGAAGAGTTGTTTGCTGCGTGGCAATAAGGCAATAAATACGAACACTGTTTCCCTCTCGTTTGGACGAGGAGAGAGAGAGAGAGAAGAGAGGAGAAGTAAAAGCGCTTGTGGAGGAATGAAATCGATAAACAAATCCCCAGTGGAAAGTATATTATTGGGAATGGCAGGAGAAAGTAGCCTATTAAATCTTACACCTTCTCCTTTTCAACCTTCTCTCTCCTCTTCCATGTCTTGGAGCCAAAGGCGAGAAAATAAAAACCGGCTTCTTCTCTCTCGAAACAGCTTTGGCTTCAGCGCTTCCCTTCGAAAAGAAAAACTACTCGCCTTTCTCTTTTATGAGGAATGCGACTGCAACTCACATGAGCCCATCGTCCCATCAATAATTCTCATCGTCAAATTCTCCAAGTGAACAAGCCTTTTTTGGCCCAAAAAAATGAGAGAGAGAGAGAAGGAAGAGAAGGGAGATTGTGTTAAAAAGACAACTTGGATACCAGCTCCGTGTGTATTCTTTGGAAGGACAGCTTCATTCTGGAATGACGAGAAAGAATAAAGAAACAAAAAGAAGCGAGTTGACAAGCGAAAGAGAGAGAAAGATAGACACACACTATTTTTTTGTGATGAAGAAGCCGAAGCTTGTGGAATGCTCTCGCAGCAACTTGAATGTTCCACACAGCTTTTTCTCACTTAAAAAAGCTGAACATCCACAACCGCCAATTTGTTTCACGAAAATGGAGTTCCTGTAATGTCCTCCTCGCCTTCTTCTCCCACTCAACCAGATACACATTTTTTACACACTCTTTTACTCAAGTGACAGTAATGAAGTGTAAATGGAGATGACGGTCGGTGTCGGTGGTTTCGTTGCCGACCGACGAGAGAGAAAATATATAAAAACCGTATAACCTCTTCCCCTTTCTTGGAAAGAGATACAGCTTTCTCTTCTCCGTTGACGACGTACTCTTTTATATGAATATCGACCAGTGTAACGACATCATCATAGTCGTCGTTGTCGTCGTCGTGATTCCAGCGATAATATTATTTTTATGAAATAGTCTACTCAGAGAGTGGGTGTATTAAGTCAGTCAGCTTCTACGAAGATCGTTTCCCTTTTTTTACCAAACATTCGACTGCACCTCGCTTTAAACGCCAAATCGCAAATGACACAGAGATCGAGTGGGAAAATAAGCGTATGCTTCTTCATGCAATGTAAGAGAGATGCCATTTTATACGTAACTCAATTAAAGTTTACTCCTTTGTGAAACATGCCACATGGCGGAAGGCTATTTGTGTATGGAGCATTTTTTTCAACCCGCATTGTCTCCTAATGTGGCCTGTTTTTTTCTCTTTAAACTTTTCTTCTTCGTTTCTATCCTGGAAAACCAAAAAGGAACAAGGGCACCAAACCTTCTTTTTTTATTTTCGGAGGGAGCAGAGGCTAACGGAGGAAAAGAGTTGGAAAAGTTGCTGGAGAAAATAGTAAAGTTACATTTCGAGGTTTCCCAATAACTTTCTCCTTGTGGAGAAGTAGCCACGGAACGAGCAGGTGTGAAAGGAGGGGAAAAGGCGAAACAAGTTAAAGAGAGCAAAGTAGACCAAGACCAGCACCTTTTCGGCTTTGTGGGCACGAAGTATAAGGGATGATGAGGAACAAGTGTGTGTATGCACACGATATATGGTTGTGGGATGACAAACATGAGGATGTATACGATGCTGACTTTTTTTTGAAGGAGTGACGATAAAAAAATAGTACGATTCTTGAGAGGATACCAGTACAAAAAAGTGGGCAAGAAGATTAGCATACATTCTACAACCGAAATCTTTATATAGATTTTCTATGCTGACTTCAACTTGACAACGTCTCACGGATCGTGGCATGTTTACTCTCTCTACTTCACTCCATTCCACACATATCCAACATGATCATCCCTCCAAAAAAGCATCATATATCCTAACTCAACCACTGCACCGCTAACAGTCTCTCATCCTCCAAAAAAAAGTAAAGAAAAAACTGCACTCGTCTTCGTCTCTCTCTCTCTCTCACTTTGTCGCCTTTTCTCACCGCTCTCGTCGTCTTCATGAGAAAAAAGTATGAGCAACGGGAACGGCAAACATCTTTTTTTCTCCCCGCTTCTCCATTTCCATTTTTCCTCGCATTATCATTCACATTATTTATGTATGCATGCAAAAGGAGAAATTGGGATATGAAGAAAAAGTGATTCCCAATGCGACACGAGACAACCGTCGTCTTCGTCGTCATCACACGAAAAGCCAGATACTACTTTTTTACCCCTTTCCCCTCTTTTTCTATCTTCTCTTGATTCTCCTCTCTCTGCCTGCATAATAATATACACAATATTTCCTGGAGAAAATGGCTACTTTACTTCTTGTACTCTTTCACTTTCTCCACTCTCATCATTCCAATTTTCTCATATGAGCCACCCTGGAACAAGGAGAAAGTAATGTGAGTATGCATGCACGTCATGTCTGTCATCATCACGAAACATTTTTGTCTTCTTGATGGAGAGACGTAGAGTAGACAGAGCTCCCATTCCTATTCTCATCTCCCTTCCCTCAACCTCCTCTCCCTCCTTTTGTTTTAGAGCGTTTATTGTTGGCGAAATAAGAATAGAGACGGCGATATCTATTTACGGATATCTATTCACTTCGGAGAAGAAGGAGAAAAATCAGACTCTGCCACTCTCACACACTTGGTTGACACAATATTGACAATGAAATCTTATTCATGACACCCAGACCGTGAAGATGAGTGAGCGGAGGAAGAGGAGACGCTCGAAGCGAATAGGTGACATTTAATAATATATCCTGAGGCGGTTCGTTTACCACGCTCATTTCTGACTGGCTGTGACTGCTGCGTACCATCCAATTTTACTTGAATTTATTTGTGTGCTTTCTCTGCCATCTGCTTCGAAAATCGTGGATGTTTTTTGTGTGTGTGTCGAAAACAAATACTGAATCGAAGAAGCCATTCAAGCCCGATGAATGCCAGAGTCGAATTGTCACAATCAACTTAACCAAAGTTGATTGTGGTCCGTAAACAAAAGAAGGAAACCTCAAATAATAGAACATAAAACTACACTTTTGACTCACTCATCACAAACTTATCTTGTATTTATGCAAATGGTGTGGCAGCAGTTTAAGCCATTTTTTAACAAAAGCCCCACGTGTTCATCGCGTTTGTTTCTAATTTCATTCCAAAAGCTGTATTATTATTCACTGTGTTCGCAGAACTTCCCACAGGGATATTTTTTAGTTTAAAATGTGATGTTTTTTTTTAATTTACCGCCGTAATACATACCAACAGTTTCTAACGACGAAGGCTCAAGAATTTGTAACGCTCCCGTCCATCCGTCACCAATTTTCTCTGGGCAGACAGGAAGTGAAGAGCGAGTATCCTGATGGAGACAAAATTATATCGATTTTTTTCTCTCTCTAACTGAATGAATTGTCTGCCAAAAAATTTCATTGCTTTGACTTTTGGTATTTTTTAACAAAAATTTTTGGACGGGATATTTGTGTTCCTCAAAAACAACTGAAAAATAAAATACAGAAAAAGAAGCCAAAGCTGATCAAATATATAATATATCTCAACTGTTGGACAACGATTTTCATTTTTTACGCATGAAAAAATAACAAGATTACCTACAACAGTTATAAATAGACATAGTTTATTATGCATATTGTATTATACGCTTTTTGGCCCAAAATTTACAAAAATAAATAATCGAAGCTGCGATCAACGAGTGAAATATATTTTACGTAGCATGAACTAATAAAAGTGATGTTTATATGCTCTCATCTGCGGCGGCTTCATACATTCTGTTGTCACATAACGTTTTACGTACTTTTCATGCGACCAACAAAGTCTGGCGGTTTTCCATAATTTGGTAATGAGATACGATTGACTTGGCTTTTGTTTTTCATGTGAAATGCAAAAAATATATATATTTACTCAACAACGGCGGCGGCACTCTGCTTTTGCTTTAAGTAGATATATCGAATAAAGCTAACAATATATACGGAATATACGGAGCTGGCTACACGATACAATACACACGACATACGAGATTTTTTTGCCTTCTTTTGTCGCTCAAATGCAGATGAAAGTGATGACTGGCTGAAGATAAAAGTATAGCGAGAGCGAGAGAGGAGAAAAGGCGACAGAGAGAGAAAGCAAGAGATGCAATAGTATTTTTTTATATTTTACTAAAATATAGTTTACTACGTGACGGTAGCAGTTATGCGTATACGCAGTATATATAAATATAAGTATTCTAGAGAGAAATGTGAAAGAAAGTTTATAAATATATAAAAAAAGAGGTGAAATATATATATTGCTGGTGATTGTCTACAGAGAAAATGCGGTACACATTGAAGCGTAAAGTGAAAGTGGAAACAAAAGGAAGAGAGAATTCCCCAATGGGGGAGGAATACGAGAGGTGGAAATCAGCATTGACATTGTTTACATTGAAAAGTCGTGTGTGTGTGTGTGCGAGCGAGTTGAGTAACTGCGTGTATTATTTGTGTGTAGTCGTATAGTCTAAGAAGAGGTATTATTGTTTTTGAGGTTTTCCTTCTGGTTTTATGTCTAATGTATCAGCGAAAGTAACTCGAAAGAGAAAAGTAAGGAAATGTGGGGAAGAGAGAAAAGTTAGCTATTTTTGTTTTATTTTTTTAGAGAAATTTTTTAGTTGCATTCAAAGAAAAGGGGAGAAAGACATAAGAGAGAGAGAGAGAAAGTGAAAGGAGGGAGAGAATACTTACTTGTCTAGTGGCAGTATTGGAGAAGGGGGACAATCTCTCCGAAGTATCAGACCCACAAGATGAGCTCTCACTGAGTTGTTCGGAATTGCCAAACTTTCTCGCCGCTCGAGGTGACGGAGGTGGCGGTCTCCGACTACACACTTGTGACTGAATGTGCTCACAGATTCGACGGAACCTCCGAATATTCCCTGACAACAGGATGAACGTGATGGCATAGAGGAACTCACGCTCCGACGTCGTCTGTGCATGACCTGGAGGTTTCGGGACGGGTGAGATGTCTACTTGAAAGCGAACTTGACGCTGAAACATGGCAGGGCCGGATGAACCTCGCTTGTACTCCACTTTGAACGACATCGGGCTTGCGACACTATGACTCAGTTCTGCTATCTGCAACATGTTCCCATCGAGCAGACCAGAGCACACAGAGAAAAAGAAAAGAAAAAAACATCACGTATTTTAGTTAGTTTTCTATTACATTTTTTTTTCATCTGGTTTGGCTTTGGCTTCCAACTCCCAACCTATTTTCTCTGTCGTCGCAATAAATAAATAAAAAGTTTCAGGGAAAAAGGGATTAGGAATGGGAAAAGAGAGTGGAAGAGAGAGAGAGAGAGAGAGAAAAAAAAATGCGATCCTTACCGACAAAAAAGCGTGAATTAGATCAGCCTTAACAGTAGCTAATGGTTTCCCTCGGACTAGGATTGTGTAGGCCTCGTCTCTCTCCGATCCCATGAGACTTCCAAACCAAGACCGCTTCGTCAGCTCCGGCGAGCTCTCGGGCGTCAGGTGAACTTCCTCATTTGATGCTGTAATCATCAATACCAACAGAACAACAATAGAATATATTAGAAAAAAGGGAATGGAATGGGTTGATGGAGAAACACAATAACCAACATATAACCTTGTTTTCATTCTTTTCCCTCTCGTTCACCCACTAACCCAAACTCAATCCTCAAACGAGTATTAGATCGGAGAAAGGAGAAAATGGGGAAAAAAGTAGTTAATAACTTGTGCTGTCGAGAGAGAATGAAAAAAATAGACCGCTGGTCTGACTGGTCTCTGGTCTTCCCTAATATTTTTATTTTCTCTCTGATCGCGAACGAAATCGTGGATGAAAAGAGCGAGAAAAACATATATCAATACACATACATTCTCTCTCCGCTCACAATCAGATATCGAAGAGTGCGGGCGCATTCGTAATTTACGTCACCAGAAAAGTACATATCTCCCTTTTCAATTACATTATTCTCTCTCACCCAATTAATCCAATATTTTTACCCTTTGACCTTAACACCGTTACGTTATGTACGAACCTTTCCTCTTTTTCGCAATAATCCGACTTAAAGTGAAAACTCAATTACGGTGTGTGTGTGTGGAAGTAAAGAAAGAAGTATAAGATCACACAATGCGTTGGAAAGACGAGAGAGAGAGCGTCATTCACTCACTCAACATGATTAAATCCTCAACATCATCATCATCATCATCAGCCAGTCCTCAACTTTCCACACTTACAACCATTTTTGTACGCATTACATCTTGTAGCGAGCCATTTCCTCCTTGTTCTCTCCTCCGTCCTTCATCCATTTCTCTTCCGTTTCTCATTCCAAGTCTAAAAAAATCGTGTAGCCAATGTCGGTGTGGAGAATGAGCGACATATTTTTCCCAACGCTTCGTCAGAGGAGAGCACACACAACAAAAGGATTAAGTATACTTGTGTGAACTATGATGAAACACAATTTAAGCGTATTCAACTTTTACTTTCTCTCTGAAATGTATGTATTTTTTTAGCAAATATATAAGGAACATCCGGAAGTGGGGGAGCTGGAGTGGGGAGTAAAGATGTACAAGAGAAAAGATGGTGGTGGTTTTCCTCTCCTCCACTTTCCTTTAATACATCGTTTCAATTGTGTTTTCGCTCTCTCTCTCTCCTTTTCCTCTCGTTGAGCGAAATACATGTACATAATATCCGACAGAATGTTCCCTTTTAACTTCTACTTGACAAAGGTGGAGAAAAGAAGATTTTCTTGCCTTTTGTGCAAAACATTGAATCGATTAATAAAGAAACTTGAAAATTCTCCTTTTCTAACATGAGGAAAAAATATCCTATCTCCCACCCACACTCTATTTCGAGGGAAACGGGATCTTAAGCCCGTAAAGGTTGGCAGGTCATCACTAAATACAAGACCATAAGTTTGCTCCGTTTATTTGCGGTCGTCCCAGACCACCAATAATACTTCAAATATATAAGGTGGCTAGGTAGTGAGGTGGCAGACGGAACATGAGAAAAACATCAAACGTAAAGAAGTGAAAGACAGGCATAAAAATTGAGAGAAGGAGACAGATCGGATCATATTTTTTTCTGAAAAGAGACCATTGTAACATTCCACACAGAGAAAATAAAATTTTCATTCCCAAGTCGCAACCGCCTTTGAAGGATATATATTTTTGTGTGAAACTATATAAATCCTTTGCTAACGGGAAAACGAAGAGCTGGAGGATTGATAAATGGCTCGCGATATGATGTAGTTCGTTGTACCCGAGAAAATTTCATAATGTTCAAGGTGGAACATCCATAAAAAGGATTTCTGATGGAAACTCGCATTTCCTCAGTCTGAGTTGCGTATGTTCATGGAAAGGATGGCTGAAACAAAGAAGCCAGCAGAGCCAGAGAGAGAGAGAGAGAGACACGACAGAAAGAGAGATAGGATCCAAAGAGGATTTCCACTCTGACAATGCAATGTCCTTTGCAGAGAGAATACTCTTTTGTCCTCTCTAAAAAATATCACACTCCATTTTGGCTAATGTATGCATGTCGATTGTGAAGCCCATATACTTTGCTCACTGAACCTCTCCACCAGAGAACATACAGAGATAAAAAAACTCCTTTTCCTCTTCCTGAAAAGGGAATCATCCTGCCATTGCCACCACCATCATCATGCCGACATACTCTTTTTTATATTCCATTCTGATTTTGCGATACGATACGGAGAACACGACAAGAAGACAGAAGATACTTTCATTTTTTTATCCTTCGGCAATAGACAATTGGCGGGTTTGAAAGACGAAAGTTGGATTTGGAAAGGGAAAAATGCTTTGGAATGGCGAAGAAGGAGAAGAGGAGGAAGAGGATTGGATATTCAGCTACATTATTTCTCTCTCGCAGGCTTATCCCATGTCTACTATCCTTCAATATGAGTCCACCATATTTTATAGTGTCGATGATAAAGCAATAAGAATTTTCTGTACTGCTATTTCTGCGAGGAGAAACCTGTCAACTTTCACCGGTATCCCAAGGCCGATAGATCTGGTTAGCAGTGGGGTTTGAGAGAGAGGAAGTGACGGGGAGAGAACACTACGTTGCGGGGAGAGGAAATGACTGCCACCAACTTAACAAAAAAACGGTAGCTGATCGAGAGAATTCTATTCAAGCAGGCAAGTCAGTCACTCGGTTAAATTGCGAGCTTTCTCATATCATTAAAACAAGTTGGAGAGAGCAAGAGAGAGAGGAGAAAAGTTTGAACGTGATTAGTTGACCATAGTCAAATAGAAAAATGTGTGTGGTGATATTCTCTGTGCCTTGAAAAAAAAGTGGTCGAGGTCTCTATTTTTTTGCTAATTTGTTTCAACGTGTGTTCTCCAACTCTCCCGCTTCCATAATCCATTCCCAGGTTCCCATTTCTCTTTTGCTCATTCATGCAAATCATGACCGTTGAGCGGCAGTTGTGCCACATTACTGCCACTGCCACTCTCTCAGAAAGACAAGGACGGCTCATACAAAAAAACCTTAAACCATATCCTGCACTCGAACAGAAAAGGCTAATAATAACAGTAGTCGTATTCATATTCATATATCACAGCGATGTCGTTTCTTTTTACATTTTCTCCAGTTGGAGTGGAGCGTGTGCCGTATGCTCACAGTCAGAAGAGAAGAGGGTTGTGTGCGTGTGTGTGGATATGAATGCGAGCAACGTGCGTACTCTCACGTGCATGCCTCCACACTCCACACACACACAAAAGGGTATATTGTTTGGAGAAAAGGGAAAATGAAATTGAGATTTGTATCTGGCTAAAAATACAAAAGAGGCTGAACACAAACATATCTACACTAGCAAACGTGCATATGCATGTATATATGTTACATGGAAAATGTGATTTTCCAGTGGAAAGCTAATCCTTGCTAAAAAAATCATTTTGCTTACGTTTAAACATGAAGCTATTTTCGGTAAGAAATACGTACATACAAACACAAACAGTTTGCGGAATTCATTGAAAGCGCTTGAGCACGTACGGCCTCAGACCTCACAAATATACACGTGAATATTATATTATAACAATATTTTTCATGGTTTCGCTTGCTATTTGGGTTTGGACACAATCACTTGGAAATGAATGTGAAAAGGAGTTTCACCATCATCATAAACATCAACTTCGAATCAGTTTCGGCATTGCAACTGAAAAAGAATGAATATATCTCGAGAAAAGGGAAATGCACGCAAGAGAGTGTGTGTGTGTGCTGTTTAGCAATAAAGGAAATGGTGAATGTTTTGTTGTGTCATGAAGTAGATTACATATTGTATAACATATGTACATCAACAGTAAAACCTTTCCCCTTATGCAACAATGGCGATGGGGGTAAACCTAACTCGATGAATATACACGAACACACACACACACACACATTTTTCGATGGTTTCTACATCCTCCACACACACATGCATTATATATTCAGACGAACAACATAACAAGTTCTATGCTCGAGGGCAATTTTTTTTCCTCGCTCCGAAAATAGAAATAGAAATGGGCTATACATTTATAATATAAGTAGAGAGAGAGAGAAAGTTTCCGTTTTCATTCACCGTTGTGAGCTGAAACCATAACCGAGCCCATGTATGAGATGACTGAATGTATATGACAGATATGACGATAATGAAAAACTTGAGAGTCTAATATTTATAAAAAAAAGAAGCTATTATTGTGGTGATGTAGAGAGAGAGAGGAAAAGTGTGTTTTCTGAGGAGTTTTCGAGCAGCCCTCGAAAAGTTGCAGATGAATGGAAGCGTGTAATAAAGTTAAAACATTGAGAACCCTTGACGGATAATGGATTTTGGGATGGAGGAGAAACGCAATAAGCTATTTGCCTCTATTTTTCTCCAGGAACACTCCATCACAGGAGAAGAAGCATGGGTTAGAGAGAGGGAGAGGGAGAGAAAGTGGAGGTGGTGGAGTTGCAAACGCAAACGTGATTCTTGTTTTGTGGGAAAAATGTTTGAAGGAGGGGCATGTACATACGAACCCTTGTTTTCTAGAAAGAGTTTTTTTCTAGAAAATTGAAATAAAATTGAGGATAATCAAAAGCAAACAGATATATTAAAGAAAGGAGTAATAATATATGCTTCAATGAAGTAAACAAGGACTTTTTCCTCCTTGAGTTAAAAAAGAAAGTATCCATGGGAACAGGAAAGCTTTACATTACAAATATTAGGACTTTTTTTATTTAGTTGGTGAAAGTAGCAGCATAATTCATCATCATTTCTAGGTAATGTATGTACACCGCCAAGCGAGAGAAAGGAAAACAAGAGTCATGTTGCGACAGAAGTAATTAAAAAGTGTGTTGTAAAAAAAAGTTGGATCTTTTTTATTATTCCCGTTTTCTTCTCTTTCTTTCTCGCTCTCATTTTCTCCAACGGAGAGACAAATGTGTTGGGCGAAAATAATATTCATATGAAATTGTCGGAAAGTTTATTTATATATTTTTTTCTTCCTCCAGAGCCAAAAGCCAGAGGAAGAGTTACAAAGTTTGGGAGGCTCATAGTCTGGAGGTGGTGAGCGCACACGCATTATCACCAGTGAAGCGAGTGCATAAAAGGAGAAAGTGAGCTTGACACTTTAACTGTCACACAGCGCCATATGCATACGAAAGGGAAAAAGAGGGAATTTCTTGCAACTCTTTGCTCTTCTGCAAGAGAGAAATGAGATGAAGGAAGAGCAGCAGGAAGTGAACAATTTATTCACACATTGTTACACACAACTCATTTTATGCTTACGAGACGGGAGACAGAAAGACGGGGAAAGAGAGGGAAAAAATATATGCTCCACTCTTGTTCTTGTTCCCCTTTTTTTCTTTTCTTTTTTTATTCCTAAAGAATGTCTGCCTTGTGTTCTGAAGGGTGCATGAAAGCAGAAAATGAAATGTTGTACTGCATAAGATTTAGGAGAAGACTCATGCAGCACAGCTCCGCATGTTTTCCACTCTCAATTCGATATATAATCTCGTCCCTTTCTCTTTTTAGATAAAAATAATTCGGATCAAAATACATGGAGTCTCTTTATGAATTGCTGTGCTAATATGCAGAAAACTATTGTGAGCTGCAGAATTTCGATTTGAAAAAATGCGTTTCAAATTAAAGAATTTTATAGTATATTTCGCTCAATTGTGCCTGTGTGCCATTCCACCATTACGTCACAAGACTATATCCTCTCTAAATTTCACAAGTGAAAACAGAGCAAGCCGAGTATTTACGCAAGACATTAGTTAAGTTGTCGTTAACACCACTTAGCGACATCCAACTCTCTCTTTCTCCCTCTTCCTGTTGACAAAGCGAGAATGTTTGCATTTCCCATTTTATCCTCTTTCTCTCCTCGAAAAGTCCCTCATTCTCAGTCTGTCCAAGTGTGCTCATGATTCTTATCAGATATAAAAAAAGAATATATTTGAATGACCGAGAAGAACATGATGTCGACAAGATGATGGAAGTCCGCAACGCATAAGTACTTCCACATGAGTAGAGAGAGAGGAAGAGATCGTCAGCGAGGAAAAGAATAAGAAGAATCATATTATACCGCTCCA
>JAQFZW010003214.1:0-13749 GCA_034687055.1 Heteromurus nitidus
CCCTTTCTTTTTATGATTTTGAGTAAAATCATGTTTCATGTTCTGCTACGATTCTCTTTATTGCTTGCAAATACGCAATCACTCACTCCAAAAATGATCTTGCATGGCCGAGGATACTTCATCATCATGTCTCTTGAAATATTGCACGTCATTTATTCACAGGATATTTCATGTCAATTTTTTTGTTTGCTTGTCTTCTACTTGTTAACAAGGATAATAGTGTGACGCTCCCATTAGTAGCCATCGAACAACATTAGCAGTTCGCAGTCTGTTGAGCAATTTACTTCCAAAAGTCATATATACGTACATACTTTTCTAAACAAGCTACTGAAAATCGTATGTGTATCCTGTTGCTTCTTCGTGAGAATTACTTTTGGTTGCAAAAAAAGGGCATCCGAATGAGACTCATGCGGATGAGCTGTTTGAAAGTAACACAGAAATGTGAAATTATTATGCTTCACATTGAGACACAAAAAGAAACAGTAAAGTGTAACCACAATTTCACATTACATGCATAATTTTATTTTAATCTGTTCGACTATGTTTCGTTGTCCTAAACTTCAATTTGCTCCGTTAGGAGAAAATGGGAAAATTTGTTTAGGGTTTTTGTTGAGATTCTAATTATCTAGAAATTCTATACTAGAATGTGATTCCGTTATAAAAATCTTGTCCATCTGAAAAATGTCTTGTAATTTAAATGACAAGGTTGCACTGCATTCATTTGTAAGTACATACAGTTACACAGTTTAAAATTTCTTTTTAAAAATTACTTTTTGATTTCCTATTCAAAACCTTTGACATAGTGCTCATACTTTTTACATTCGCAACTGTGCATAAGGCGTAATACAGATGAATCAAAGGTAAATGCTTTTATGTAATACTGAAACAGAATCAAGCGACATGGCGTGATCTACGAAAAGGGAGCAAAGAAAGAGATGATAGATGATAATTACGGTGACAGAACGTTATCAGACAGTGACAATAATTGCCGGCATGTGGTAGTGGTAGCGAAAATAGAATACTTAAACAAGTACGGCGCACCGACACATGAATTCATTTGTGTAAAAAAAAGTATCTCAAATGTACTCCAAGCGAACACCCATGCAGCCCATATCACTTTTTTTACCTTGCCCTCGTCATCTACATGCCTTTCACTCTATGATTTGATCTCAAGCAAGCATGGAATTATGATGATTGCAATTTTAATGATTCTTGAGCCAGTAGACAGGTCTTGAGTTCAGGTAATTTTGCGCGGACAAAAGTAGCATATGTGCATATTAAAACATAATACCTAGTAGAAATTATATACCCTCCCAAAGGTTATTATAATTTCTTTGAAGAATTGACAACGAAGTTGACGTGACAGACAAGTCGACATGGGCGCACGCAGTGTGGTCGACATATCACATTCTACTTTGATAGTTGGAACAATTTTCATAAACAATGGGAAGCAGTTGAAATTGTCACAGCTACTGGGCTGATAAATTTCAGTGTGATTAAGGTGTCGTTCTTCAAAGGTAACTTATCTCTCTCTACGGCCCACAGTTCCACATATTCACGACAAGCTAAAAAAATGCCTACCTAAATAATTTGTTTAGACGTGCATAATGCTAGCATCAATATATCACAAGTGGAAGAACGACAAAGAAGCTGTATATATCGAGAGTGATCACTGAATTTTCGCCCTCAAACTTCCATCTGATTACAGAGCGCAAGCTTTTATTGGCATTTGATTTACTCATTTTACATGCATGCGGATTGGCTATGCCCAAGAAATGCCACACACAAAGGATTCCTGTGCAAGCAGAACACACATCATTCATAACACTATATAGCTCCTGTGTTGGACGAGCACACTATCATTATTGCTTTCCTCATTCCTCGCAAAGGAAGGAAAATATTTAATTTTCTTTATGAATTTAATCTTTCCTCCAATCAGCCATAATTTATCTGAAAAGTTTTCTCCTCACTTGGAGTTTTATATACTCTTTTTTGTTACATATTATTTGGGAGAAGAAGGATTGCCGACTTCATTCCATCGTAGGAAGGTTGGTTAGTCGGAAGGTTGGTCGGAAGGTTGTTATCCGCTGTAGGCAGGCGGCATTTCACCTCAACTCGATGATGATGATGACGATGTCGATACGATATCAAAAGATGTTGTTGATGATGACGAGAGAAAAATGAAGGGGCACACCAATGCTGCGTTCTGTGTATTACCATATATTATTAGATTACAATGGTGTTCTCCCATATTTTGCCATTGTGTACATATTACACCTTACACCGTGTTGTGGTTCTCACTCAATGTGGGTGTTCATATTCCTTAGGTTTGTTGGCTTTATGACTGAGCTCATGACGGACGGACGGAACCATACCAGAACAAAAGCCATATATTAAGGGAGCAAACACAGTGATTATTTTCATGTGAGCAAGTGCTCTGATTTGCGAAAGGTTTAAAGCAGGTGGGGCTTTTTTCAGGTGGGACTTCTCTCGAGTGATAAATAAACCAAAAACTTGTGTGCTACATTCTATATATTTTTACATTGTTTCCGTGAATAGGGTATGTGCAAGCATGTATATTGTATATACAGTTCAATTTTTTGGCAGGGAATCGAACACTTTTCTCACAGAGTTAATATTCACGTACAACACGGTAGTCATGCTAAAGTGGAATCAATATTTCTTTACAAAATGCCTAACATATATGTAGCATTTAATGTTCATCGCGCTGTTCTCGTTTTTTTGGTAAGTCGGTAAAAATAAAGCGAGTCGTCCACTCCATTTAGTCTACGTGCGTGGAGGAAGGCGAGTGCCTACTCATGTATAAGTTATATTGTAGCGAGCTTATTACATTCATACGTAATCGCATGACCATACCCCATCAATCTTTTTGGTGAAACCTAGAAAAATAAATAAGTAGTCGATGTCATAAATTCAGACGAATAAAAAGACGCGAGCATGCATCAGAGCGGTGTTGTTCTTATTCGGCAAAAAAGTAGTATAATATATATTGTTCGTTGTGTTGCCACAACTGTTGCCACTACTATCAGCAGACGGGTAGTATCATGGTTCAAAGAAAAGCCTACCATTCTTCAGATTTTTTTTTTCTCTCTCTCTCTCGTTCCGCCTATGTAAATATGAAACGCACAAATGGCAATTGTTTGCTTAGCCGCAAAAACTCCACTCTTGTAATAATCCACTTGTTTTATGTCCATTTCAGAGTTGATTAGATTCTCTCTGTAGAAATGTGTGTGTGTGGGTTGCCCGACATCATATCATTAGAAAATGTATGTAAATTTTCCAAAAGTGGATCGAGAACAAGGAATACACCGGGGCGCAAACAGTCATTTGGCTCAAATTATAATGGGAACAAAGTGATATCATGAACCTAATGAAATACTGAAAGATAGAAAATCTGCGGTGGAATCCATATTTATTGCGGTGTATATGCTTCATCAATAATAAGCCGAAGCCAACTCGATCTGAATCGGGAAAACCACAAAAATATAATTTGACTAAATAAACAGCTCAAAGCAAATTCCTTCTACCCTTTTTGTTGATATTATATTTTCAGTGAGCTCATGTTTGCACAAGGAATAATTGCACATTAAGACTTTTTCTATCAAGACCGGAATTCGAATTACAATCACAATCTCCTCCCATTGGGACAATTCATAGTTGGGTAGAATGCGGAGTGAATCAAATGATATAAACGAATGGAAGTGTCTAGAAACTCGAATTTCTCCCAGAGACAAAGCTGATTTGGGGCAAGACAATACTCCACTCTGAATTAGGCGAGTCAATAAAATTTTAAGCAAAAGTGACTTTATATCAAAAGCTTTCACTATCTCAATACTCGACTCACTGAATACAAATCTTTTGCATTGTTTTTTTTACATCCACCACATCCCCTTTCTATTTTTATGACACAACAAACAACGGAGAATAAAAACGATTGAAAAAAACACGAGAACAGGGCGAGGGAACAAGTGGAGAGGAGCAAAGTGGCGGAGAGACTTGATAAATAACAAAAGGGCTTATGAATGTGTTACGTATTATTGTTGTCATTGCGTGCCTTTGTATTTTCCCAAGCGTGGAGATATTATACCTTATTCACATGGGTCTGCTCGCTCTCTCCCTCTGTACTCACTTGCTCGACAATCTCCAGCAATCACGGAAATAATAATGTGTTTTCGGAATTGGGCAATTTTCCGTAACGAATCCGGCAACTCTTTTCCCCTGTATTGCTAATATTCTTCTTTTCTGTATGGATTTGAGCGTTACTCATTCTCCGATAACTAACTAGCTGCGTAATGGTAGAATTAGTGAATTAATGTAACAAAAGGAAGCCAGAGGCCGCATCTAAATTAGCAAAACAAATTTTTGACGGCTTGGCCCCCTAAATTAATCCCTTCGGGGAGTCATTCCACATTTTAACCCTTTGAACTGCTCCATTACTAATGCAAAATCAGAGTCTCAACTACTGTTTTGACACATTGATGGTTTTGTTCTGCATACCCCATATATCCACCGTCTTCTTAGCTGTGCTTTTCTCTCTTCAACAGGGTGGCCTCCCGATAGGATAATATCATTTGGAGAAATTATGTGCCGCATATTGTGTGCAAGTGTGTAATAAAAATATTTTGAAAAAAGTCTCCGGAACCAACTGACATTGTAAGCATGTGTGTAAATAGAGCCATACGTTTCATTCGTGGAAAATCCCTTGTCTTTTTGTTCTATTTCTCGCTTCGCTTTTATGCAGTTGAGTTAGCAGTAGAAAATCCGACGTTGTCAACTTCTCAAATCCCAGAGCTGACTGGACTGTTTCATCAACGTGCACAAATTCGATGTGTTGTGGTAGGCATTAACTTACGAGTTAACGTATCCTTTTGAAATGGACCGATGGCAAAAATGCATGAGAACTTTATATAACCACAATGTGACCACACATTTGCTTTACAAACGTTTTGCATATATTGACTCATAAAACTGTCACAACACATTACACGGAAGAGCCCTATTTGCTTGGACTTTCAGAGACTGCATCTCATTTGTTTCAGAGGATTAGCGATGAGGCTATAGTTACTAGTCACGGAGAAAAGCCCCTTGTCCGCCGTACGGATGCAGTCCGCTGCAATGTAAAAAATTGCGATCACAACAAAGGAAAAGTCTCCATTATCCCCTGCTTCTGCATCTTTGGAAGTGCATACATATAACAAAGGATCATCGAATTGCATAAGACAACACACTTGTTTAAAATGGGATTTGCCAACTTGAGCGCAACTGAATAACTGCGGCTCTCCGTATAAATGAATATACACCTACGCTTTCTACCAAAGATGCAGTTTTTGGGGAGACCGTTAACACCATAAGGGTTTTAGTAGTACAACAGTAGAAGCTCGGAAATTCTAGAGCGGACCTTGAAGATATCTCGTTCGTACTTCTCCATAATTTTTGTGGAGGGATAAACGTCCACCCGTATACTAACTAAATCTGCAAGCCAGACTAAAAACTTCTTATATAAAGTATATTACGTTTTGTACTGCTTAGCTGGAATGATTCATCGCCTTTGTTTTGTATGTGGACACAAAGCTATCGTCATCCAAGTACGAGATCCCTTTTCTCCTGCCTTAAAAAATACTATATTCCTTCTTTTTTGCTGCAATTCTCTGGTTAAAATCCTCGGCGAGCATAAACCGTTGTAAGATGACTGGAGCGGTGGTGAATGTATAAAATGCAACCGTCAAGGCTCTGAAAAGTAAGGGATATAACGAGAGTCTTCTGGTTTAAATGGATGACAGCGGAGAGTGGAGTATGGTATGTGGTATGAATGTGTAAGAAAGGATGTAGGAGAGAGAGAGGACGAGGAGAGGCACTTGCAGCAAAAATCTCGCGCTGGTTCAGATAATGATGATGACGATGACTACGACGATGATACGACCGTCGTCGTATCCCATTATATAAATGTACACCCACGGCAATTGTATGAAGAATGATGAGGCTAGGATCGTGTGGAGACATGGTAATCTGAGCCATTTCGTCACGGCGGCAATAATGCTCGGCAATTTTTTGCTTTCATTTTATTCTTTCCTCTCCTTTCTCCAGGGCCATAAACGCGGTGAGCAGGTTTTCAAGATACTTTACTCGGAGAAAAGCGTCGTCGCATATTCAACCCTATGAGAATATGGAGAGAAAATAATATACACTGCCAGTGTAAAGTATGCACTATGCATTGTGCATGCGTGTTCAGCTTTTTCCCTATGCTTTCGAACATTTCTTCTCTTTTGTGACATTTTCTAACACAGTGGAAAAGGGAAGGGAAGAGTGCGCCTCGAAAACATTCCCAGAATTTTTATATCGCCTTTTTATAAGGGGAGAGAGAAAGGAAAGATATGTGCACTAGGCTTTTGCAACTTCTGGACCATTTGACATCTCTTCAGCTACCTCAAATCCCTCCACGGATTTACTCTTCCTTCGTATATGCTGACTTTTTCACTGATGTGTGCATCTCCACAGTTTTTTCCTCTAAGTTGCTACCGCTGCTGGAGGATGCATGGTTTCATACTTGCCCATGCCCAGCTAAAAATGTATTAGCCCTTGCGTACATTTATTACTGCTCGTGAAACGCTCCCAGTATTAATATTATTTCATTGTGTGACAGTCGCCAGAAAAAAAGCAGTGGAAATCTCGAAAAATGGAAATATATATGTGCTCTTGGCAGACAGTTTTTTCCTATTGTCATATATGCATTTCTGTTCTTATCGGTTGCATATGTTTTCGTCTTCTCGATCTCTATAACCTTTATATAATTGACATATATGGTTTACGTATACTTATAGATTTCTCCCAAATAAAACTTTCATTTTTTCCACAGAACCAGTGAAAATTGTATTTTGCCCCTTTACGATAATCTTCCCACTGGATTTAGGAACGTGATCCATGATATATCATTCATTTTCTGCTACTGTGATGATAATATGATACTTTGACTCTTTTCCTCTCGAGTCTCCTCATCGTGTTTTATATTCTTCTCAAACTGTTCAGAGCCTTCCACGAGCATTATCGTAATAATCTTGGAGAGAGGAGCATAGTTCTTCTTCTTTTTTTGGGCTACCTTGCAAAATACTGTTGCATTTTCTGTTATCATAAGCAAGTTCACGTCTTCCAATAAATTTGACTGGATTCGACTGGTCAGCGCAATAATATAAAAAAGCAGTTATATCAAAAAAGTCATTTTCCACGTAGCCTTGTGTAGTAGAGTTGAAAATGCACTTGCGTTGCAACACCAAACACTCCTCCTTCGTCTTTCCGGCTCTGTTATCCGTAGTTACTTCTTCGTATACATCTCCACTTCCACTTCTTTTTCACATTGCTTCCTTTTTTTCTTACCAAATCTGACCTCAAGGCTTTCCATAAAAGTCTGGAGACGAAAAAAAACTCTATGAAGATAAGGACTGTCACTTGCCTTTTTCCAAGATGGCAACGAATAAATTACAAGGCTGAAGTACTACTCTGGTGAATATGTTGTGGTTTTATGCTTTCTCTAGCTACTCCAATCATTACAACGGACTGTCTCGCGTTTTCATCATCGTTTAAACTGTACCATTCTTTTTGGATGAGTGTGCAGAGAAGATCTCTCTCTCTCTCTCTCAGTTGAGACGTTTTCTCTCCCTTTGGATATTGTTTCTGTGAATGTAGTGACATTATATGATATGGGTCGACATAATAACTGGAGTGAAGTAGTCAACGATCCTCGCACAAGAATGACAAAAATGGAGAGAATTTTTTTTCTTTGAGAATATTTTTTATATAATATCAAAGACATATATAGTAGGAAAAAGCAATGAAACTGGGATTTTGATACGATATGTGGACGTGGACTAGTGGAAGGAAGGCAATGTAAGGACAGATTGTTTTATGGTAGACTATTTCTTTCTTTTTTCTCTCTCTCTAGGACATAATTTTACGTAATGGTCTCAATCTGTAAATATTGCTTCTTGTAGATATTATCCATTATTCCCAGACCGCACATATGCGCTGCATAATACTCATATACACTTCCTCAGTTGAGGTCTTATCAGTGACATCGCCTCCGTATTGCGTTCGTGATCTGAATTTGGCATCATATCAGGAGAAACCCCAGCCATCATCAGTTTTTTAGAGAAAAGATTTCATCATCTCGATATGGTCTCGTACCGGATTTAAAGCAAGAGTATTACTAGACGATGCAGGAAAGGATCGTAGTTTAATTCGCTAAAACTGAACTATGTAGCATTAAAAATGTCTTACTTTCCCCCAAACTCGGATGCCTAAAATTATCACGGATGTAAATTATATTTACTGCAAGAATTAAACCTTCAAATATGCCATCAAGTTTAACGTCAAAAAAATATTTTCATAATTTTTTCCAAATAATAATCGTAATAAGATACTGCGTTTCTGAACCTCGGAAAAACAAGAAGTTATTCACAATTGACCAATTTGTAACAGAGTATCAAATTTTTGTAAAAAATTATTACCAAATTAATTGGAATAGTCTGCACAAGTTTGTCTTGGTAGGGTGTGTGCTAAAGCTAATTCTTTCGTACCTCCATAATGTTCTCATGACTGTGCTCATACCGTTAGTTGCTATTTAACAGCGCCACACTAACCGTATACCTTCAGGCATTGACGATTACTTGGTTTTTTCGTTTCCAACTATGTTTATGAAATGAAAGAGATGAAGTTGCCATAAACTGATAGTGTATAAAAATGGAAATTTTTATATTAAAATAGTCCACAGAGGACGAGCTGCAAGTTCTGAAAAAAATTTGCTACACCACTTCTTATTTCTCTGTGAGAGACAAGTGTGCATAATGTGGTAAATTCAAGTAGATACTTTGACGGAGGGAGAGAAAGGGGAGAAAAGCATGAGAAAAATATGGGGCTAACAAGCGAAATAATAATAACGGTTTTTGTTACGTAGTCACATGGCTGAGAGGTTGATAGGGCTAAAGATTACGACAAGATGACACTTTCACGAAACCCTTAGTACTCACTTTCTTGATGACTCCTCCTCATATACACTTTTACCATATGAGCCTTCAGCGTTTTCTCCTTCTCTCTCTCGCTATATAGATATATACTTTTACTTTGAGCAAATAATCCCATGCACTTTCGAGATTCTCAGGGTACAGGGAACGTGTGTAAGCTTCTCGTATACCCATGATGACGTCGATGATTATGATACTTATGGTTTTCCTGCCTTCTCACTTCAATCTCTTTTTCAGGCTGCGTGTTGTTGTGTGAAGTCAATGCAAACAGGCTGAAATCATCATCACTGTGTTCGCCTCCACACTGTACTTCGTGTTTTGTACCCTTTTCTCCTCTTACAAGGGAAGACCCAGCAGTCCTTTCGCGACATTTTCCTCCAGCTCATAATACCACTTTACTTTCTTCATGTCACTCAAGCCACTTTCATGTTTCTCAAATAATATTGTTATCAAGAGACAAACTTGCTTACATATTATTTGACAACAGATGTGAAAAACAAGAGAAAGAGAGTGAGAGAGGAGAAGGGATGTGAACGTGGCTCTATGCATATGGAAGCTTGGAGCTAGAGGAGAGCTCACCAGATTTACTGTCACTTGCATTGCGTAAGTCAGCAATGAAATGCCCTGTAAGCTAGCGCACTCGAGGATGTATTAGAAAATGCTAGCAAGTATCTAGTCAATTACACGGTTGATATGCCGTGTAATCCCCATCTCTGGTGAATCTATTTGGTGGATCTCCTCAGTTTCCACACGATCAAAAAGCAAGAGAGAAAAAACTGCTTACTTACAGTCAGAGCGGATACATACATAATATTACGTAGGCATTGTGCACGGACCTAGAGCTAGCCTTAAACTCGCATCATATATTACATTATTATTACAGAGAAAACAGCGCACTTGTCATGAAGGGAAAGGCTACTAGCAAACGTCACAAGTACAAATATGCTAAAATCACAATATAACATTGTAAATTGTAAAAACCTCCTCCTCCTCTGCTCACCATCTCCACTACTCGAGAAGGGATAACAAGGCCAAAAGAGAAAAACCGACGAGGATAAATATGCAAATAGAATTTCTGACTGAGTGACTACAGAATTCATTAGCTTGCGTATATGTTGCGTTATCGCTCTTTTCCCTATTTACCCAACAACTCTCGTCGAAGCTTTCTCTCTTCGCTTACACACACTGGTCATAATATACAAAAGTAACAAATCTGCAAGTTTATGGAACTCACTCACTCTCACACATCCACAGCATCGAAAAAGCGTACGGTACTACCGAAACAATTTAAAGTTGATGGCTTTGTCAACGTCTCTCTGGTCCATAAAGATTGATATACGTAAATGTAATACATACGTAATGCCAGCGGCTCATTCATACACGAGAATTTTCACATGAATCGTTGGAAAATGGGGAAAAGGAGAATGCGTTTTGCAAAAGGAAGCCTTTATTTTATGCATTATGGAACGGACGGTCGTCGTTGGTGGTGTTGTGTGTGTGGGTAGAACAAAAAATATATGTATGTAATATGTTTATATGTGGGAGCTGCTGTTGTGTTGTTAACTTGCTGGAAGAGCTGGCAGAACTAATCAGAATGACCAGTCAATTATGCAGATTTCATGCGAGATATATCACGGAACTTGGTAGAGCTTTTCCACTTTTTTGAGAGAGAAAATGCAGATTGTTGACTGCCTTGTTGACTTGTTTGGGGACTTTACTCACATTTTATAGTGAGAGCGTTTTGGGGATTGAGAGAAGAAGTATAGAGGGAGAGAGAGAGGGAACATGTATTATTTTATAACAATAGAGTGTGATGCGTTTCACTGTGAGCACATTAGATTATACGCCATAGTTAGAAGGGTTTTTTGCTGTGAAAGCAAAAAGCAACTAGTTACAGATGAGCAGAGAGAGAGAGAGGCAACAAACCCAAACTACAGCCCACACTGATGTCTGCATTGAAAGGATGAATGAGAGAATGACTTTGATGGTGACATTTTGCATTAGCATAAATGCAATCAACTTTGACTCCGAGGGACACGACACATGTTCAGAGAATAATGTTTTATATTTTATACACATTATGCATACATGTGCACACACACACAGTGTAGATATATATTTATGTACATAATGCATTTATGAGTAGGATGATGAAGAGGAGGAAACAGACGACAACCTGAGCAAGTGACAAAGTTGTTTTCTTCAAATTTTTTGGGGAAAACTGTGTGCGTTATGACTGTTATATCTAAAGAACACATTAATGCCATCATGAAGTAATTTTTATCTTTGAGTGGGAATAAATTCCCCTGTTTTATTATTTTACGTCCATATATTCTTCACGCGAGGTCCTTTCTTTTCTTCTTTCTTGCTTAAGAGAAATAATGGACGGGTGTGGAATTTTTTGAGGTGATTATAGGTGTATGCACAAAAGCTATGAGAATAGATAATGATAACACATTTTAAGGGTTTACTTCGTAGTTGAAAAGTTGTGCGAGTTTTTGGTTTGCATGTGTGCGGTAGAGTGAATAGCTGTTTTATACGTCTTTCAATGTCATTTTGGGAAGATATGATGAGCAGCCAGTTTCCTATTATTTATGAGATATTATTATGATGACGGGAATGCTATGTGTGTGTATAATGTATGAATGAGGTTTTATGAGAGGGATGCTGAATGCAGTTCTTTTGTGGAGGAGATGTATTCGACATCATAACTCATACGAGGTGACATTCTCCCAGTTGGACACAAACACCTTTGCTTGGCGACTTGATGACCCAACAAGCTCTCTACGGACTAGTAATAAAGTGACATCACCAAAAACTATTGTGTTATTTTTTTGGAAAAAATTTTCATCCAAGTTATCCTTTTGCCAGAGTCATATTGTTCATTAGAAAAAATAGTCATATCTTTCTAACTTTTCACTCTTTTGCAAACACATCTGAGATGAACTATGGCGTTGGATAAAACGTAAAGTTGAATTAATAATGCTGATTACTTTCGTGTGCTTTGTAATATCAAGTCGAAAAATAATCTTTTGGCTCGGTCACATATTGTTAGGTAATTGCGTGTGCATATACTTCTATGACAGTAGTATGGAAAGCATGAAGAAGGACATAAACAGAAGCACATATGCATTACTTCACAGTATGATAGCATTCATATGCAGTGGCATGTATCATACATAATAAATGGGAGGAGTGAGATTGTGAGCTCTTAGACAGAACGAACTACTCGAAGAGATCATTATTAAGGTGAAGCCTTTTTCATGCAGTCAACAGTGATGAATGAATATATACGTGAATTGTCTACAGTTACTTGTGTGCACACTACTGCAAAGCACAGTGTGAGCATATGCATATTATTAGAAGAGGCAAACTATATGAATCTCCTCTCTCGCTCTCTCTCTCGTACATAAAAAGAGTGAGAGATCAAGATGATTATGTTTTTTCGGGTCTGTGTGTGGCCATATAAGCGAATGGTTCATAATTTAGTCAAATCGTGTGGATCACCAGCGAAGAATCGGCGAAAAAAATCCTGCTGCGAAACTTTCCATTTCCCTTTACGTTACACTACTATTTAAGAAGTGCGGGACACTGACAGATGATTACCAGAGTTGATAGCGACAATGGAATGCAATGGAGGAGAGCTCCGCTAGTCAAAACAACTATATGATTCTTGATGTTACATTCAACGGGAGTTGGACAATACGGCACACAAAATCTGCTCCTACCTACTTTACTACCGACTACACACAGGTGTGACTTTTCATGCTTCTTTTTACCTTCATTTGTACACATACACCTATTGTCTCTTTCCTGGGCAGGCCACTTTTTCATTATTCAACTAACTAGACAAGCACAGCATAAGGAACTTCTCGGTGACCGACGAAGAGCAGGAAAAAAAGATGAATGAAATGGGTTTTAAGTGAGTATGGCTTCTTCTGTTGTCACTTCTTCACTATGCTCGTGTCAAGAGCTTCTCGTGTATGAAGTGATCAAACGATATTGCCTTCGTTATTTTCATGAACTTATATACTCATGATTTTCCGTATATAAACGGTACAATCTCTTCAGTGGGGCATTGTGCGACTAATCGTAAATGCATTTAGACATGTAACAGTGTTATAATTGCAATGTCATAATTAATTACACATGACAAAGTCAATCAGCAGTAGACTCCACAACAAGTATTTTTATAAACAATTACGCCCAACGTTTCTCGTTAGTATATCCGATTGTAGGAAGGGTACACAGATATATATGTACCTCCCCTTTATCATTCACTCTAACGAGAGAATGCAAGAAACAGCATAATCGTTTTGTGTGGGCAAAAAAATCAAAAGCTGCATGTCGGCCTTTCGCATCAATCTTTCAAGTAAACAATTCGTTCATGAGCATCAAGCTTCTTATCTCGAATGGATAAACTGTTCAAGAGTTATATATTTTGAGAGATGTCCGCCTCACACTCTAATTAACACTATTGTGTCCGTCAAAGCTTATCGCATCACCACTTCAGACTTGCTCCAACTCCAACCCTTTCCTTTACATCTTACAAATAGGCATCAAATGCTGCTTCCGCCTTGTTCTCAAAATAAAATTAAAAGTCTCGTCTTGTTATCCTATATACCTCCACCCAAGTGAAATTATAATCGTGTTACTGCTAAAACCGTTAAAATGAATGGGATTTCTTATTGTGCGGATCGAAATCTGATTATATTTT
>JAQFZW010003215.1:0-13749 GCA_034687055.1 Heteromurus nitidus
GGTAGAGAGTAGTTAATTCTCTGTCGCAAATATTGCGATAACCTTAATTAGCACATGCGTATAAGAGTCGTCTCCAGACTCATCATTTCCTAGACCATTTAACCGATTTAACAGAACAATTAGCAAGGTTGCAATCAATTATAAATGTAACGTAAATTTAAAAAAACCATCCAGTGATTTGCTAGGTTTGAACAGAATACTGAACACATTTAAATGCCAGGTTACTATGTGTTAACATGTACGAGTATCATGATTTGGAAATACGGAAATAAGATGATCTGTCGTCGGAGTAGCTATCGCAGGGCGATCTGACGGAGATCGATGATTTCTAATCACGTTAAAGTGGTATACTCTTTTTGATAAAAGGAGAGAAAGAAAGAGAGAGGAGTTTTGTTTGCATTCATGATATTCCTTGTTTGAGCATACAAATGACAATGGCAATCGTCATCGTCACGTCCACATCTCGGCAAATACTTCACATACTTGCTAATGCCTCCTCTGCTCATTTCCACACGCTCTCGGAGTGAAAGCATGGAAACAAGGAAGAATGGGAGGAGGGTTCCAGTGACCATGGAGACTGTGTCCTTTGAGGTAAACAAAAAAAATTGCTTCGGAAAGTTACTTAACTCGGACACGGAAAGCCAGTCATAGGCATATGTCCCCTCTTGTATTTGTGCATGTATGCTTCCAATATGCATTTCATTTGTCCAGTGAAATGACGTTGTCCATCGTCCATATTATCATATTTACATTCGAACAATCCTTGTCGTGTGCATGCAATGTGTAGAATTTTTCCAACTTTTTAACACATAACAAGATAACGGTGTGTGGTATGGCTGAAACGACTGGAGGAGAAATGCAGCAATCATCTACGAAATACCTCCTTGTGCACATCTCCACTTAGAAGCATATCTTTCCCGAATTATTTACGAGTTTACTGCAGCAAATCATTGGCAAACGTGTGTTTTCGGAATTCTGAGGTTTTTGATCTGCTTCAGGTCTAAGAATATTTGTTCCAAAAACAACAGAAAGTGGTCACTGGTCACAATCGCTTCCATTGCAAATAAAAAAGATTTTCTCTTTGGAAACATCATTCTCTCGCTATCTAAGTATCTTTTATTTCTGCGAGAGGAATCCTGAGAATTGGCAATCCTGAGTGTCTTCAGAATGGTATAAAATGAATTTTCATTAAACTTTTTTTATCGAAATATTTTGGTACATTTTTAATTGATAACTGGCTTGTTTGTCAAAGGGCTTACTTTCACTGCTACGGAAGTTAGCAGTGCACACCTCCGCCAACAGCGGAGTGGCTCAGTTTCGCATTCTCCTCCTGGGGCTGGACAATGCGGGGAAGACGACGCTCCTGAAAATGCTCGCGAATGAGACGGATGACCACATGAAGACTAGTCCGACGAGGGGATTCAATGTCAAAACCGTGCAGACAGATAGTGGCTTCCGACTCAACGTTTGGGACGTGGGTGGTCAGAGGAACATTCGACCCTACTGGACAAACTACTTGGAAAACGCAGATGCCCTTGTAAGATAATTTTTTTTTTAAATTCTAATTCCTCTTTTAGAACACGAGATAGGTAAAATGCATCCATGTGCCTCTACAGATTTACGTGATAGATAGTGCAGATCGGAAGCGCCTTGCAGAAGCCGGAGAAATCTTGTTCGACCTCTTGGAAGATGAGAAGATGCAAGGTGTTCCTCTCATTGTCTTCGCAAACAAACAGGATTTGGCGGATGCGGCGACCACTGCAGAAATCGCGAGGTCTCTCAATTTGCACACAGTTCGCGACAGAGCATGGCAAATCCAAGGGTGCTCCGCTGCGACGGGAGAAGGCGTTCGAGATGGGGTCGAGTGGATACTGAAGACCATACGCAAGAAATAATATATAGATGCTGGAAGAGGAGCACACAGCAAGGTACCTTAACCGAGCAAGACGTCAAAAGTACACGAAAAAAAGAGTTTTAGATTAAGGATTAGACTTGTAAGACAGTGCATGCATAATTCTTGTAAGATAAAAAAAACTGGGAGTTGTGGACTGGAGGTGGGAAGAAGGTGAGCTCTTACAATGCTTACTTACAATTATTTTAAGTGAGACACAAACTCTTGCTTTACAGTTGTCTCTCAGTTGTAATTTTGACATTTTGCATCACTTAATCGCAAGAGGATCAACGTGTCAACTGCTTCAGGTTACAATGGTTTGCATGAAATTACTTAAGTTCAGACAGGACACGTTTTTCATTAATATTTTAAGATGAAATGTAAGATTCCAGAGAACAGGCTGGCAAAATGTCAGCCGCCTCTAATGGTAGTACACTCCTTGTGTACCACATTCTTTGTTGATCTCCAAAGGTTCTCCTTTCATTTTTCCTTTTGAATTGCCAGTTTAAAGGACGCACAGGAGGAGATAAGGCAGATAAGAAATTGAAAGCGGTGAAACTAAAAAGTCATTATATAAAATCAAAGCAAAAAAGCCACGTTAGACTTCGATTTTTAGTTTTCTTAGAGTAATGTAACAGTATTAAAATGTTTGCGGTAACACATCAATGTTATAACCTCTTTGAACCGTATATCTGTACGCATAAATGCAAATGAATAAAGTGGTGATTGATGCTAACATCTCCATTAAACTTTCGATTAGCTAATTTGAATACTTCTTTCGTTTTTATTTACGATTTCTCATCCTCAAAGATACTCCGAGATGCAATCATTCACGAGGTAACAAAAGCTTCAGCCAACGAAAGAAATAGCTATGTTATCCATCTCAAAGTATTGACTTGGAGGTGATGATTAGTCCTTGGATTCGTATACAAAATTTCAAAGATAAGTCGTGCTGTGGTACATTCTGATGGAAGCCAAAGCGGGTTTGAAAAGGATCGTTTCATGATAAAATAGGACATTTAAGACCAATTTATAAGTGCATATTGTTGCGATAAATGCATATTGCATATGCACTCGCCAATGCAAATTTTGACGAAATTTTAACAAATAAAACTGGGTATAATAGGTTACAACTGATATTTAGCTCCAAGTTCCTTTCCTGAGCGTATGAGAGATTTTCGGCTCTGGTTGAGTGGTATGTATTTGCCAACCTCAAAAAGAACTTTTATTCTGATAAAAAAATATCTCATTTTGCAAACAGATGAACATAATAATATACTTTCGTAAAACAAAAAACAGCGTCCAAAGTCCTGCATGAAATTATGTTGTTATAACATAACTAGCAAACCCATGAAATAAGGAATGATGATGCATGAAATTGTGTTAAATCATGACTCGTTCTGCAACTTTCAGTTTACATGCAAAACTAATGCTAATAGCGCCTGAGTGGAGAGTGTCGCAGCTTTGCTTGCTATAAAAGCTCACTACTGCCACAAAACTTCATAATCCGACCACTCTTCATTTGTCAATGGAAATTTTTATCCCCATAGTTTGTTTTAATTTGCTTTTTCTTCCTCTGTCAATAATTTATTTTTTTCCTTATGAGTCCTATGAGTATCTTTAAATATGCACAACTCCGTGACCATGCATAACATTCTCTCAATAAAACATTTTTAGAACAGGCGACAAAATTTCTTTCCTCTGGTCCTGGACAATGCTAGGTGTTGAGCAACATGGGAAATGCCACATCATTCAACAAAAGTCTGTTGTTGCTCCCTCTTTCTAATTAACCCAAGAATACAATTTTCAAGATTACAAACTTGCGTCATCGTCAGTCTGGCACGAAATAGGTTTGTAAAGTTGCAGCTTTACGTTGCATTTGCAACTTTTGGAAGGAATGGAAATACCAAGACTTGACAAATTCGACAAAATCGTGAAACCAACCAAACATCCTTTGAAAACAGATCGGAACAATAAATCTCATCTGAAACATTCAATTCATTGGACAACATATTGAGAAATTCCAACAGAAAGGATACGCATGTTAATGCCCACTCACAAGGCCAATCTGACATACTTAAAGCACGCTTGGAGACTTGAGTGGATCTAACGGAAGCTGAATCTATAGAGGAGCTAAAATGCATGCCTTTTTGTGCCATTCTGAAATCATCACTACTCCATTGTATTCGCATAGGAAATTTGTTGCATTTTGATCCATCCATAATATCAAGACATGCTCCAATTGGTAATAATGCACTCGGAAGTAGCCAATTACTATCTGCAGTTTTTATTCGAGCTATGATTAGGCCTCTTCCTTGTTAGAGCGATGTGTCTGTCACCTTCATTAGCTCATTCCGGTAGCTAATCGACGGTCAGAGAGAACAAAGTGAGGGAAGGCATACATAACATACATTTCCATTCGATACTCTCTACACGCTTGTATTTCGTACGTCAAGTTTTCACCACGTGGAAAACTTTAAAAATGAGTAGTAGCAGTGCATCTATATGATAATTTTTACCGCATTACGTTAGAAAAAGCAACACACTTCTGGTCACTGGAATACCTTTTGCAAGATTACGCATTGACCTTTGCTTTACTTCACATGTTTTCAATAAGGGTAATTCCTTAGATCAATTTTTTAACTTTATTTACCAACAGTGGCAATAGCTGTATATATATTTAAGCGTAAAGGACCTTGAAGGAAGCAGGCAGCCAGCTTTATTATCATTAATGTTTGGAAAAAAAACTCGCTTCACTTCAAGTTTGGCTTGCATTTATTGTTCGCTTGGGCTGGGATATGGAGATGGTCGTCCGCTCTGTCTGCTCCGCATAACTCGCTTCCCGTTCCCAGACAACCTGGTGCATAAAATACATCTTGCAACATAAATTTGCTCTCATCTACTCAGTTTCTTCATGAGCGTTATCATAAGCTCTTCGTGTTTCACATTTCCCCATGGTTATTTCAATTTCTATATTATACTTAGCTCACCTTAGTAAATCAGGTAACTGACAGTAAATTCTTTCGCGTAAAGTAGGCCACAGTTTGCCGTTTTAGGCAACAACCCTGGGGAAACTTAACACGAAAGTTACCCGAAAATGTAGCCCGTAAATATATAGACAATGTCACAAATCCAAATATAGAGTGGCCGGTTCGATCTTCAAAGCCACGGCAAGGACAAAATTCCTGTTGCCAGGGGGTACCATTTACAAATAAAATATATTGATATATTTGGGATTAATTAGTGGCAAAACTAAAAGTGCATGGTGGTCAATTATCGCCATTGAATGAGACAGATTGGAAATTTGCCTGGCAAACTTCTAGAAATGCGACCGCTAGAATTCTTATTAGCTTGTGCGTCACGGGCTGGCTAGTTTGTTCCCATATAAACTGCTCAGCACTAACACTACGCTAAATAGCAGAGTATAGTTTGGATGAACACACGAGTTCAGGCCACGTTCACGTTGAATCTCAGTTCTCCATGGAATTTGGAATTGCAATAATTTAAGTAATCATCCAGACCTACTTGATACCATGCTTCGTTATTATGCCTTTGTGTGTTGCTATCGAAGCACTTGATTGCGATATCATGTTGCAAACAATCATACAAATAGATTTTTTTGAGCGTCGCTAGTTTGAAGGTTAGCAAGCAGTTTGGATTGTGATATCCTATCTACGTTACCATGCACATAGCATGTCACGAGGTGATCATCACCAAGATAATCTCATGCGAGGAGTCATGCGAAAATGTATTTCATACTGAGACTTGATTTCCATGGGATCCTCCCGAGCTTTTAGCGCGTCATCTCAACTAACATTCGACTACAAGACAACACAAATATTGAGCATTTAGTTGTGTAGGCCACCTCGACGATAAAGCTCAATGGGAAAAGCTTATTTAAAGTGACGGAAGTGAGTTCAAGTTATTTTCGAGTGAGTATTAATTGGCACACATTTTTAATTTCGAGTTGAAGTGACGTTGGAACTATTGTCCGCCGGCATGGGTCCAACCAAAGTGCTTTTTCAGTTGATATTAAACTCATTAAGGGTCATAGATTGTTAGTTAAAGGTGTGTGCTAGTGTTAGGTACTGGCTTATCATAAGTTGTAACATAAGTTATTAGGATGCTCATTTGTTTCTTTGCGTAAATGTAAATGCAAGATTTGCTACACAAGGAACATTTTTGCGAAATGAATGATTTCGCAAATAGTACAAAGTGCAAAAGTACAGCGAGAGAGTAATTACATTTTTGTATTTACTTTGTTACACATAATTGGCACATGCATAATATAAAATATCATGCCAATAAACTGCAGTCACAATAGATAGACCCACACTGTTTTCTTTGATTCGCATTTATAATATTGTTGAACATAGACATTTGCCTACGCTACTTGCTTACAAAAAACAATCTGAAAAAATAGAACTTTGATCAGACTTTGCTCGTGCATATGAAAAAACTCTCCTTTTGGCAAAAAGGAAACACATTCATTGTTTTTATGTGTCGTTGCCTCATCTAATCTCTATCAGTTCACAGGTCGAGCAATGTCTAAAATGCAACGAGTTGTGACCGGTGGATTTGTTTAAGGAGTGAAAATTAAACTTGCATATATTCATTCATTTTCATTTGGGCTCATTTAGTACACTGCACGTGTGTGTATGTGCGTGTATGGACGAATTGCAGCTCCTTCATTTATATTTCTTTAATGTTTTCCAATTTATACAGGCGCATAAATTCTTAGCTTACGTTCAGGACTCAATTATTCAGGATATCTGCAATCCTGCTAAAAAAATACATCAATCTTATATGTACTGATCTGATGTGATTGATACCTGTCAAATTTATAAAATCTATCCATAAACTTCTGTCACGTGGACTGTGGACAATATGCCGCGTCTGAGAGATGTATATTTTTGATGCAAGGATTAACAAGTTCATTTCTAATCGTCCGCACGATCCCTTATTATATGCGGCTGCAGGTCGCAAGCAAACCATTTAACAACCACACATTTTCCAATAAGCATAATTCCACAATTTAACAGTATATAGCATCTTGATAGGGCCTAGAGAGCTGCATAATACATACAAACCAACTTCGCATATGTCTTGGCACAATGCTTACTAACCGACAAAAAATGATTGTGACAGAAGCTTCATGAAAACCCTCCATCCACAAAGGTTACTCTTTTTGAAGGGAGCACATGCTACACATACTATGGATGTTCACAATCCCATGACATTGACATCCACTTCAAGTTCATCATCCCTTCAAGCATAATATATATGTCTTATGTACCTTAGCATTTTAATGCAACATTCGTTTACTCATTCACTGCATTGCAATAGTCCACGTCTATCCACCGTTGTTGGTTCGGCATGAATCATGTTCATTTTATGCCTCGTGTACGTTCTACGTGTACTTGAGCCTCAGGTAAGCACACGTATACCTACCAACATATTCTCTGGTCATCACCATCATCCTGCACACTAAATGGAACACACAAAAGTAGACAAGAGCTGCTATACTCCACAACACAAGTTTTGCTCTGTTCTAATACTTCTAATCGTACAAGTATATAGCGCATTTGCATTAGAAAACTATTGTCTATCTGCTGCCTATTGCCTGCTCCTAATATCTGTTTTGAGGATTTGGAAATAGAGAGAGAGAGCGTGAGGCCATCGACTAGAATATGTGATCATAGCGGATTAGTAGTCTAGTGCAAGATCCAACATTGGCGACGTCACCCTTTACATAGAAAAAATATATATTATTTCCTATTCTTCGTATGCAAAAAGTGCTATAGTCTCTAGTGGAGCTAAGAATAGGAAAAGTGTATATCGTAACAGCGCACATCATCATAACATTCGATATCACTCATCTGCATCGACACACTTTTTCCTTGCACACATACACACACACACACTCGGAGGCTCAGGACGGAAGAAAACATGAAAAATGTGCAACTCTCAATTTTACCAATAATTAGTATTTTATGCAGATTCGACGACATGGAAGTCAAGTGGAGGTCTAGTAGTGTGCAATTGTGGGGGAGAACTAAAATTGTGGTTAACTAAAAGTGTACAATTTTTTTGGAGAGTTTTGAAGTTGACCATTGTGACAAATAGAATTGTTTTATGGTCGCCGAAGTTTATGACAGGACAGGGGATTTACTCGTGAAGCTGGAAGCTGTCAGTCGGTGGATAAGAAACTCCGTCAGTGGTTTTTGGTTATCATTATCATTAGTGTTGTTTCTCCTGGAATTGTCCAGCACCTGTCTAGCACACAGACACACGTCATACTGAACGTGTTCATCGGATGAAGCGAGTAAGCTGACTGACTGTGGTGGAGACGGAGACTGCTGGAGCTAACTGCAAGTTGCCGTAAATAAATCCACATTTTGCCTTCAACTCGGTCAACTTTTGAGAGTGAGCTGTTCAAGTTGCCTTGTCCATTTAAACCATTTCGTGTGAGTTAATGTGAGTGCAGAGTAGAGGATGTGAGACAAGGCGTGTTGATTGGATTGGCTAAAATCAACTTTAACTTTGTTTAACACCCGGTCGATAGGTTGATGTGAAGAAGTCCAAGACTAAATCCACACGTGCTCTGATTGACATTGACAAGACGACGAGTTGAGAGTTTTAATTTAAAGATTTAAACTTCAAAACGAACAAGGATATAATTCGCAATTTACGAGTTAAGGATAAAGGCTAAGAACACCAACATCAACTATATAAATACACCCATTATCGGTCTTATTTTGCAAACACGTGAAGTTCAACGGTTTTAAGGATTAGTTATCATCGTTAACCAGTACACAGTAGGAATTTTGTTCGACAAGTTAGTTCGTAAATCTAATTAACCAAATTGTGAGATATCAGAATGGAGGTGTGGGAAGTGATAGCGATTGTGCTGTTGACTGGACCAGTGACCATCTTCGTTGTCACTGTCTACCTTCTCTCAGCGTTTGGCAAGTCACTTGGTTTCAGAAGAAAATATGTCCAAATGCTGCTTTACATCTTTGAGGTAAATATATCTAACATAATAGTTAAGGTTGATGTTGATGATATCTTGAATTCTTGTGGAACTTTATTTAATTTTGATATAATTTGTGTCTAGTATGGCCGGAAACGAATTGAGAGGGCCCATCGTGAGAAATACGGGAGCGACGAGGAAGATTCGGAAGAAAGCTTAGATGCTGGAAAAAGCCTGAAGGCGGCACAAAACGGAATAGCTGTCAAACTAGCGGATGCAGCCTCGTCTGAACTAGATATTCGGAAGAGGCGAAGGACCTCGTCGAAGATAACCGATCCGGATAATGATGACGACGTAAGCTAATCAGTATTGTTGTTGATTAACAATTAAAGCATATTAATATCTCACATCTCCATCACTTGTGAATGTTGTGAATATTATATCAATAATTTATTGTTTAATTGAAATTATTTCAGGAGCAAGAAAAAGAGGATATCATCCTCTCTGAGGATGTGAAATCTGATTTTGAACTCTCGGACACGTTCCCCTTCGTGAAAAATGCAATCGAAGCAATCGTTGAAGATCAAGTTACGCAGCGATTTGTTGCTGAGGAGCTAAAAGTAATTACTTAGTTTAGTTCTTAATTTAATTCTCATGACAAAATTCCCATTCACTATAAATATATATTCATTTTCTTTATTTCGCAATTGCAGTCATGGAATCTGTTGACAAGAACCAACAGACACTATGAATTCATCTCGTGGCGTCTAACTTTCATCTGGCTGTTGGGATTTTTCATCCGATATTGTATAATGCTACCATTTCGAATTACCATTTGCTTTCTGGGCGTAAGTAACCAATTTGAATTTGCTCTTCAGAAGAGAAGAGCTATTATTGTGGCATATAGCATGCAAAATGTTCTTGCATCCGACTCACATTCAAATCTCTACTCAGGTTACACAAGCTTCAATCAAGGCATGTTCGGTTCGCTGTAATAATGATATAAATATGAGTGGACAGTGTCTTTTTACATTCCAAAGAGTGCAGGAGGAAAATGGAAAATGTGTTTCTGTAATGGTCTCTCTGAACGACAGTTTTTGAACATGTGTAGACAATGACTCTGATGACAATCACGTACCTCATTGGACTTCTTGGAGACACGACGCGGAAACGAGAATTGAATAATTGGGCTTCAAAATTCTGTTTTCGTCTCCTGTCCAGAGCCTTCTCCGCAATAATCACGTATCACTGTAATCACAACAAGCCAGTTGCGAATGGGATTTGTGTGGCGAATCATACTTCGCCCATTGACGTTGGCATCCTGGCTTGTGAATCAACATTTGCCCTGGTTAGCATATAGGCCTTTTCTGGGCGGACTATTTTCACTCTTTGACTACCACGTAATTTTGGTGTGTTCTGATTGCTGTGCACTGACTCATTGTTTGTGTTTTGATGATTGCCGTTGTTGTGAACAACTTCGCATAATTGTTTTCAGTTTCACGCTCCACCAAAAAATTCAGATGTTGAAAGAAGAGAACCGAATCTCTTGTATTGTGTGTAGGATGCATTTACATATATGTTGCATGCTATATATATTTCACTCTCACTCATATCCTAACTCTCCAAAATTCCTATATGAATAACATTTAATTTGTTTTGTGTGACGCGTGCCTTTTCCCCCAAACCAAGGTGGTGATTTTGACAATGGGAACAGCGTTAGTTGGCTCCATTCCCAAGCGCTATGGCGTGTTGAGGCGGCGCCTCTACAGTCTCGTCTCCCTGCAAGCGTTTGAAGTGTTTTCGTGGTCCATATCTGCCGTTATTACACATCACGATTATGAAAACCGACCTGGAGGTTCCCTGCACAATCCTTTTACTTTTTATATATTAAATTCAATAATTATTTGCATGCGACTTTACACGAAAGTACGAATTTTTAGGTGCGATTGTTGACGAGTCTGGATCGATTGTTAGAGGATTTGAAGGAGGTGGTGGGATTTGCGTTGCAAACCACACCTCCCCAATTGATGTCGTAGTTCTGGCAGTTGATAACTGCTACGATATGGTAAACACGAGTACTAGTAACATCTTTTCCTAATCACTACACTTCACTTTAGTTTGCTTATTGCTTAAAAAAGCTTCCAAGAGTTTTCTTGCTTTGCTTGTATTTCTCACATTCTATTTCTATTTCTTGCTTCATTTTTAAAAATAAATGCAAGTGATTTTGCACAAATTTTCGAGTTTGCTTCTTTTCGTCTTTTATATAACTTTTTTTTGGGTTACTTTCGAATTGTCATTAATTAAAACTTATTTTCGTTCAGATTGGCCAACGTCATGGAGGCTTCTTGGGGATCTTACAGCGCGCCCTGGCAAGAGCATCCTCTCACATTTGGTTCGAGAGATCGGAAATGAAAGATAGGGAAGCAGTTGCTCGAAGGTTGGTTGATTAACATATCATTTTTTTTACTAATTTTCAAAACGGTGGTCGACTGGAACTAATGAAGCGTTGAAATTTTGATAGGTTGAAGGAACACGTTGAAGATAAGACGAAGCTGCCTATTTTGATCTTCCCAGAGGGAACGTGCATAAACAATAGTGCTGTGATGCAGTTCAAGAAAGGTTCTTTTGAGGTTGGGGGCGTTATTTATCCAGTAGCCATCAAGGTACTTATTCCATTAAAATCATTGATATGCTGAGATTTGATAATCATTGTTTCAATTCAATGAAATGTTCAATGCATGACTACATCTTGTCCGCAGTATGATGCTCGTTTTGGTGACCCATTTTGGGACTCGAGCAAGTATTCTATGCTTCAATACCTGTACATGATGATGACCTCGTGGGCGATCGTCTGTGATGTGTGGTACTTGCCCCCGATGACTAGAAAGCAGGGAGAATCTGCCGTAGACTTTGCAAACAGGGTAAAATCATTACTGTTACAGACTTGTCAAATACTGTCAAATATTTACAGGGTTTTATTTTGATTTGACTTTCTTCATTTCTCAGGTGAAATCATTGATTGCTCGCAAAGGGGGATTGGTGGATTTGGACTGGGACGGCCAGTTGAAGAGAACACCAGCGAAGAAGGAGTTCATGGAGCAGCAGCAACTTGAGTACTCAAAAAAGTTTGTAAACTCTTCCCCAAGACACATTGTCACCGCGGTCGAGTCTAGCTCGAATTCAGATAGTCCGAATCCAAGCACATGATGATTTGTGTAGCTATTTGACTGATTATATTTTAAATCCTAAAATATATACGTTGTTAAACTATTTAAGAATACTCTCGCGCATTTCAAATTCCTGTCGAATATTTTTAGTTCGCAATGGCAGGAAGGTAATACACAAACTAGTAGGTTACACTAACCGGAGATAATATCGCATCGTAAATTTTTAAACATAATGTAATAACGGGTGTTTCCTTTCTGTCTAATATATGCTATTTTTGAGTCTAAAGACGAAGAGTGCGGAAGTATAACCATTTTACAGAAGAGCGGTAGAAAGAGATGCGATCTTTTATTAATCAGCGTGATTGCCTAAATCTACGAGTAAGCTAGGTTGTTTGTTTTTTATGCGCACAATGCCACTACAGCGATAAATGTGATTTTTGATGTTCGTATGTCATTGAAATACTGTCCAGTTGAACGAAATGTGAGTGATGTAACGACATTGCAACGATGAACGATTAGCACGAGCTCCTTGTGTTAGCCTACAGAGAAAGTTGTTAGTATAAAAATGCAATTGAAGTATCCAAAAACGAAATGTTGGGGCCGATTTAGTTGTAAGTTGGAAACTTTGTTAACTAATTTAAGGTTTATGAATATGAAAACAGATGACTGCTAGTTTATAAGAAGAGTAAGTTTGAAAATGGAAAAGAAATCCAAAGACCACTTTCCTCTCTAAATGCAATGTAGTAGCGGATTTGTTAGATTAGGCAACAAACGTATCCGGTCAGAGCCTCAAGGTTTTTATAGAATGCTGGTACCTAAAGAAGAGAGTATACGATTCTTTGAATGTACCTAAATATCCGCTCTGTATTAGTCATTTACTTACACAATTAAATATATTATTTTGTAGCATTATTATGCAATCCTCATTTTGGACTGAAAGTATTTCTAAGGTATTTTTAACTGTCTGGGGGAACACGCTGGGTATACAATAACCGTAGTAGTTTACCCAAATATCTAAATTATTACGAAATGCTGCCTGTAGAAAATGTCAACGCTCACACTATTCGCCAGTAAATTAGAACGTTTAACAAAAAGAAAAGAAAAAAATTTGAGGTAAAATTGTTCTCAATGCTTGGATGTATTAATTGGCGGGGCAGGGCAGCTTATTTATATTTCATCGAAACGAGCATGAATTCTAATACAACATTTCCAAGTGTTTTACGACGCGTCACATTATGAATCTTTATATTTTGAAATACAATAGTCCAAAGATCTGGTTAGATAGGTGACAGGTTCAAATCTTAAAAGAAATGTGGTGCCACTCAAAACTTCCTTTAATTTCTATCTGACTCAACTGGGAGGTGACCTTTGATGGATTCAGATATGAAAAAAGTCTTTGTTTCTTTCTGTCCGGCCCCAGCTGCTCCAAACTCTATAGTGCTTTACTATGCTTCACTGCATAGCTTTAATCAACAGAATCACTTCTTCCGTAATTCAAAAAATATATATTACAATTACTTGTACAATTTGTACGACTAAAGAGGCAGATGAATGAGGATCGGAACCGAATTCCTTGGGCACATTTGGTGAGCTGACAAGTGTGACTTACATGAAAATTGAGACGAGACAAAGTGTTGTTTTTGTGATTTGTTGCTGGATATTATTAAAGACAATGCAGCCATGAGTGAAGAGCTGAGTAGTTTTCTAAAAAATAATCT
>JAQFZW010003216.1:0-13749 GCA_034687055.1 Heteromurus nitidus
TTATTTACTTTGTCTAGGTCATTTATGCGGCATGGCATTGTAGTGCATTCGGACTTGTCTGCCTATTGTATGGAGAATAGGACCGTTAATAGTAGCACCGAAGACGACAAGGCAGCAAATGAGCCGTTTTATAATTGCAAAATTTATGAATTGAGGGAACAGCAGAATGACACGAATGATTTCCATTTGTATTCCGTGCTGGAGCTGAAGAGTGTTCCACTGGTTGAATTTGGCAGGTATATTTGTGACACAGGATATGCCGACAAGGGATATCAAAAATTCAAAGTTGAAGGTATAAAATTACCTGCTTTGTGAAATTAAATTGACATGTTGAGATTGAGATGCACTTTTATGAAACGCTTGATGATTTCAAAAGCACATGATTATGTATAATTTTTATAAATTATGATTTTAGAGTATGTAACATTGACGAGAAAGTTCGATAAGGGAACTAGGAGTGTTACACTCGATGAAGGCGATGAATTGCATCTGTTCTGCAATCAAACTGGAATAAACGCCTGGCACAAGGTGTCATGGTGGAAAGGTACTTAAATATTAGCATACAACCGCATTGCATTTTTATAAAGTTATTTTAAGTATCATAAAAAGTATTTTTGTTGAAATATTTCGCTAAAATTCCTTGATAATAATAATTTTCGTAGGGAATGATAACATCACTGCAGACTTGCAAACGGGAACGGGGTTATTTGAAAACTTCACAAAGATTGATGACTTGCATTATTACGGTATCGCCAAATTGGACCTCCGAGATAATTACACGTGTCGAATAGATCTTATCGAGAAATATAATCAATCCGCTGTGAACGAACACAGAAGTCGTCCTTTGTATCCTGTAAAATTGCTGTTTTTTGTGAGAGTAAAAGGTACACTAAACACACACGGATGGCGTATATTTGGGAATTGGAACATGAATTCATGCTGCTCACTGAGTATGCTTGTGGAATGGAATAAGTATATGCTTTTTCACCATTTTCATTTCCTCGTGTCTTCCTGCAGAGGCTGATCGATGGACCGTTCCAGCGTATATTCTAGGTGGAGAAATTGCTGCTATAGGACTGTTCACCTTAATCATCAACATGAGAGAGAAAGGAGAGAATGATGCGGATGGAGACTTTGACGATTCCGACGATGAAGATGAAGATCAAAATGTGACAAATGGGAGTATCAATAATAACAAAAACAATGGTCGCAACTAGTTTATTGTGAATTCTTGCTCCGATATACCATTCACTGATTTTATTTTTGTTCAGATTGTTGTAAATTATAATAGTATGTTTTATAGAAGCCTTTGACTTTGCTGATTAAATAATTTCTGGATATATTTTGATTTCCAAACCACAAGCCACAAAAGTATTTATCTCATTTGCTCCTTTACTTGGTGCGGAACATGTCTACAGTATTTCCGAGGTGGTTGAGAATTTTAGAACATATAAAATTGTTTGGAAAGCATTTGCCTAAACTATGGCGTACTTTCTGCCTTAGAGCTCGATATAGCAGTTGTTGTGTTATGGGACAATTTGTCAGACGTTGAATTTTGAGAAGTAAGGAAAACTAAATAAAATTTCCGGTGTACGCGCATACATATATTTAACATGACATAAATGCAAACAGATATGACATATATTAAGGAAGCAAGAGAAACTATAAGCCAAGTCCCATGAAATGCGTACGTTTGGTTAAATTTCACAATAAACTTCGTGAATATTTATGTTGGTTAGCGCTTTGCTGCATTTGTCACAAAATCGCAAAGCAAATTACGAAAATACAACAAACGTCATGCGTGTCATATTAACCACATCAAAAGATGATGCTGCTCAAGCCAATCATAAATTCTCAATATATTCTCATTATTTCGTGTCTCAGAAATCTGACGAGCAAAATTTTTGTATGAGTCAGATAGTTCATGGTAAAATATTTGTGCAGGTCCAGAGCGATACATATTTGCAGCTCGTCTTAATAGACTGCGCTACTTAGCAAATTAAACTAAACAGGGACACAGTGTCTGAGTTCACTAGTCCGTTTTATACGTTCTGACAGAATCGTTAATTATAAATTAGAACCTAATTGAAACACGGAAAGTGCCTAATAAAGTTTGCTACGATATCTCAGCTACACTTGTATCTTTGAATTCGAAGGTCGCAATGGAACTATTCGTCGGATTCGTAGTCTTCTTCGTAATTTGCGTTATATTCTTCCTTTTTTATTTGGTATTCAATTTATAAAACCTTCTTAAATTCAAAAATTATAGATTTACCCCGGAAATGTACAAGTCTACATTTAAGAATATTATTTTATATTTGTACAGGGTTACGTGTGTTACTTGAAAAAATACAGAGGATACAGATACGACGATGGCGTTCCAGATGTGGCTATACTTCGACCAAGCAGTAAGTATGCATTCCATACAGAACCTCCTCCGAATATAATTAAGAACTATTACATTAACCAAATTACAGCAATTTATTAGATATTTTGCGTATGTATAGCCTTAGGTAGCGCCGGAATCAAAGGTTTCTCGGCAGGATCCTTTAGATCGAGTCAAATGAGCCTGACATCTTTGGATAGAGCTCGCCTTATTCATAAAGATTCAAGCAGGAGACCTCGTACATTTCCTCTCTCATCGTCACAGTCCTCATCCTCACTCTCACAACTTCCAGAAATCAAGGTGGAGCTTGTGCCATAACAAAGAATTTCTATTCCGGCCACAAGCGTATAGTTTGTCCAAATGCAACTCAAAACATCAGTATTTTGTAGTCAATTTTGTATTAAATTGAGTGATAAATCAATTTTGTGTGGTTATGATATATTATTTGTGTAATCCGCTGGCGGGTTCATCAATTTGTACAAAATAGTTTTTAATGATTTCTTTGTAAAATAAACGCATTCGATCGAAGATGATGTTTTAACGAAGTTTATTTTCATTCTCCAAAGTTAATAACAAGAACAGAGACAAAACAACGAGAAGCGAAAAATACAGAATATCCTACTTACCCTAATATCTGTCAACAAATTTATATATAAACAATTACATAAAGTATGCTTATTCTAACTCAGTTTCTCAATTTGATTTTAAACCTTTTTGAAATGTCAGACCCATAATCCTTCTCAAATCTGACGGTGAGAGTTTCCGCGGATTGAGCAACAGTAAACTCCCAAAAGTGTCTGTAAATGCAGCCTCCTGAAAAAATGAGACATCATTGAGAGTATTACATACATACATCCAATCCAATCCAGCAAGCACTCTCCACATCAACCATGGATGTGCATGAAAAATGGGAATAATTTTACCTGGCATGTGGCATTCTCCCCATCCCAACTTGAAAATGTAGGTGTAGTAGGTGGGAGCCGGACTAGACGGAATATATTTCACGTCATTCCCATCTCCAGGAAACATATTCGCTTCTGGATTGTCAACATCGAACGCTTTAGAGATCTCTTCGGACAACTTGGCAGGATGGTATGGTCTGGAGAACACGACTCTGTATGAGCCTGACGAGCCTTCCATCTTGTCTGCACCCTTCAATGGTCCATACCGACTGGAGTTAATGATCCGCACTGTGTTCTGATTAATTCCATTCAGAACCAGCTCGCCAGCCGCCCATTTCGGCCGATATGTGATATTCATCATTTCCGGATACACTTTAACATTACACATATATATGAAACATATTTGACATGACAGGTGCTCATACACGAAAACCCCGTGATTTTTGTTCCCAACAAAAAAAAAAGAAATAAAATAATAACCTTCACGAATGGTTTTAAGATGCTCATCAATCATTCTCGACATCTTCTCCGGAGGTAGCAATTTCCCCGTCTCCTCCAACGTCATGTACTGGCCTTCGGTGACTTGGAGAGGATCTGTTTGACCTACCTGAACATGAAGACAAATTAAATCCATATAAATTCCTTTTGCACTTTTTTGGGGGAAAAATTGGATGACAAAAAAAATTCACAATGAAATTGCTTTTCTCTCTCTCTCCGTTTCATTCTTCAACTCACAATTTCTCTGAAGCATAGATTTGCCGAGACAAGGAGGGTTAACAGGGTTCTCCAACTTATATTACACCCACGAAGCTCCATTTTTTGACTGTGGTTAATGAAAGTTGTTTTTTGTACTGTCTTGTCTAAAAGGTAGGAAAAAAATCACCACCAAAAAAAATCCCGTCTAACGAGGATATCACTCCAAATACTGATGATGATGAAAACTTTCAGCGAGAGAAAAAAAGGCACAAAAAATATGTGGATTCAGCACAGATCCCGGCTCTCGGCTCGGAATAAATAATGCAATAATATGATAATCAGAGCACGATCAAGAGAATGAAACTCTCTCACATACACACCACTGCACTATATTCACCAAAAAATAGTAAGGGGAACGCAGTGGTCCTTAAACAAACTTCTCTCAAAGGATCATGATGATCATGACAAGGGAGACGACGCGATTGAATTAATTGTCAGCGTGGACATGTGCTTTTTATAGAGCCATTACCAGGCACAATGAGCTCGAGTATCACTTGCATATATGAAATATAATACTATTATGATGATCATGTTGATATGAGTATTTAGTTGCATTTTCTTCATCGCAATCAGGTAAACATGCAGGAGACATGAAAATATATAAGTACTTATATCCGTCAGCGTGTATGTGTGTGTCTACCTCTACTCCAAGAGTTGCATATACACCGTTCTTATCATTGTTACGTTTCATCTTCCTTCTTCCTTTACACAAAAAAGCGTATTTTTCCTCTGCAAAAATTTTAGCTTCCACATCCACTATCACCTTCCGTGTAATAATAATATAATACCTGTGTGAGAGCTATTTGAATCGCAACCACTTTTACATGCAAAACTGCTCTGTTTTTTTAACGCTTGGATCCAAATATAAAGTAAATTGTAGAAAGGTTCTTCCTCTCCCTTGCTGCGATAATCATCATCACACATACGTAATGCTAAGACTGATTGGTGCACTTTGAGAAATTTTTTTCTTCAGAATATCAAGTAGTCACCTAGCCATGTATTTATATGAAATGGATTCAATGGATTTTTTTTGCAATATTTGCTCAATGCACATGCATGAGAACGCAGATATTTGGGAAAGTATATTTTGTTGTTTTTCCGTACTTCTCTCACCCTAATCATCCTCCTATTGTATTCATATAATCTATGTAGCAGTTATATGTATATGGAAAATATGTGGGTCATAAACTTGTGTGCAGGTCATATATCTCATAATCATAATGTATGCATATTATTATTCACAATGATGCATATGTGTATCTATTACTATTGTTGTTTTTTTATATCCTTTGACTTGCAGATTTGAATCGAAACTTGGAAAGAAACTCTTTTGTGTGTGGGGGTGTAGTAGTAATGGATAAGGAAAACAAGAGTAGAGTTGTCACCAGTCAAAGATATCACTTTAGAGCCAAAATATATATATAGTCGAGGCATTAAAAGCATCACATCATTAAACGAATTTCAGTCGTCAATCAATCAGGCTTACTTACACGGCGCCCTTTTTTACGATTCGAGTAGTCCACAGTGCCCATAAGATTATAGCTAACAAGTTTCATTTAGCAACTCTGCTTTTCCTTTCGTTCACACGTAGCTTTGGAGTAATAACGGCCCTTGATAAATAGCCATGTAGTTAGGTTTCACATGCATGAAGAGAGCTGAGTTTGTGTGACATTCACATTCACAGCGTTTTTTCATTTCATCCACTCAGCATAATGTTCATATAAAAAACGGATGCTCTCACATAACTATCCTGACAAGCATTTTTGCCACTTAGCCGGGGAAATGTGTTCATTATGCGCCATCACGTCAACTCTTCGATTTCCTTAAGCAGGGTGGCGACTGTGACATTCCATTTTTACTCTGCTGCTGGCTGCTGCACTCCTCAGCTCAAAAACGAGTACGACGGATATGAGCTTTGTCTTCCCAATTTGGTGCCGTATCGTTTACTCGAAGGTTTTTTGGTATCGAAACGAAATCAGAGCGGAGAAAAAATTTCATTCGCACATCAAATATGAACGAGAATAAATATATATGAAAATTAAACGAGCTACAATTGACAGACAACCAAAAAGAACAACAATTTCACTTTTCATGAAAAAAAACTTTTTCAGCGAAAGTTTATAATTATGAAGATGAAGGGCCGTCCGCCTTGCAATTTGCAATGTCGGAGACTTCTCTCTTCCCATCAGGATTGACACTTAAATAAAGCAAGGTGAGACAGGAGGTATAGGATTACAATTTCCATTATGAATGACATTTATCATACGAGTGCCGATTTAAATTTTGCGAAAAAGTATATATATTATAAATTGTTTAGGTACTTATAAGCGTGCACCTAATGTACCGTTCATAAAGGGCTTCCTCCTACGGCATTTATAAGTAGATTGCGACTCTGTTTTCCTATCTATTTTTGCAGCTTTGTACTAGTTTTCAATTATCCACACAACAAAATGAAACGAGTGAGCATTACATGAAAAGGAAGATGATTAGGATAATAATTTTTATTGCGATTCGCTAGCCATGTTCATTATGATACACAAAACATATCATTCATTCATTTTGTCATAATTTTTTTGCACTTAGCTTAAACGATGATACATGTCGTGGACTTGTGTGGAGTGCGATAATGTTGATTTGATGATAGACTTAGCTTAGCTTTAGCTGAGCTATATGCAGCGATAAAAAATGTCAAGATTGATGAGCACCACCACCCTGGTCGATTTTGTCATGTGAAGGGAAAAGGTGTGCATCAACTTCATTTCTATTCTGTGTGCGGAACTCATATTCACATAACTGCGAGGAGCGTGTGTATGTTTACGCGACGAAGCCCACTATGCATGCAATAAACGCAGCGGAAGTTTGTTATTAGCGTCTGTGTAAATCTCTAATCTGACTTATAAATCAAATTAGATGCTCACGCAAACATGAATGTGTGAGTGTTTAGGTACGTTTGTCTGTTACACATATCGCCTCGTACTATTGTATAATATAATGAATGACATTGCTGACAATGGGTTCACTCTTACCTTTAGTATTCCTCCACTCTTTTTTTCAGGAAAAATATGAAATGTGAAATCTTAATACATGAATATGTTTTTGTTTTGTAGTATCGGTTGATACTTGATACACATACATAATGTAATATTATAATTAAAAAGTTAATACTTAAAAATGTGCGTACTTTAATCCGGTAATAAGCTCATATAGGAAATGTTTTAAAAGTATTATTATATTTATTTAATAACACTTAATCATGGTCGATATTATAATGGCTCACTGCTTCTCTGCCGAAGGTGAATACTCGGATGAAGGAAAATTCTTTCATAGAAAGCTAGATTTTCGTTATAATTGAAATTTAATTACTCAGATAATTCAGAAACAAGGGAGGCAAATGACATTCAATGATTTACGCCAACAAGAATATGCTCATTGATAAATACATTTTCCCGTTTGTGCCTCCACCACCACACAACTTTTCCCACATGTTGCATGTTCGAACACAAAAGGTATTTCTGCACAAATGTGTGCGTGCAAACACGTCGACGTAATTAGAGATCGACTCTTCGTCGCGATCAGCATCACATAAAAATGTCACACAACTGATCGTTTGATAATAATTCTATATTCTATGCGTCATGTATGTTTCTTATTATGTTCCGTTTCTCTCAATTTGAAGTCTGTGAATATTTGATGTGAAACGCGGGGCAGAAGAGGAATTGTAGTGCAAAAAAATCCATTGTGTTAATAATATGGAGTATGTCTGCTTGCAAGCTCATTAAGAATTCCCTATTCAATTTCACAGTTGTGACAAAATGTAGTACACACTCCTTTTCAAACGCGACGAGACCCTTTCACATTCTTGAAACGAAAGTAAGATGCATCTTGTTTCAAACGGGAGTTGTATTGGAGGTGAAATGTGCTCATGTGAACGTGAGCATTCGCATATATACATACAAATGCAGACACACATATTTATGCTATCTATAAATTTTCTAATTCAACGAGATTATATGAAGCTATATATTCTTGTTATTACCACATAGGAAGCTGGGTTTACGGGAATTTCGTCGAGCTCCTAAATAGCAGAGATAAATTAAGGAGTTTATGCAGTCGTAAAAGTAAATTTTGGAAAGTTGTTCATTCATGTGTATTATAAACATATATATATATAATATATTATGTATTTCGCTTGATTACATTGCATAAATGTCCCTTCTCTGTACACGTAACTCTAAAATTGCATAAAAAATTTAGTTTATTTTTTACACAACTTTCTGTTCTTTATTATCGTTCTCCTCGTTGTTGTCCTCATCATTTGATGATGCAACCGGATGAGTTTCCCCTGATTCCCCTTGCGAGCCAGCACTACTGTTGCTTTCAGCTTCCGAAAGTTTCTTACTTTTCCGCTTCGTTTGCAGCTCAACAATAAAAATGCCAAGAAAACCAAGAATGGAGGTTATCAAGAGAGTCAACATTTGAGACAACATTCCCATATACGAGCTACTAAAGAAAGCTATCGCAGAGGCTGCGGACTGTGTGAATTTGAAAATGGCAAAGGCTGCAGCAGACTTGTCGGCGTACACAGAACCGAAAATGGCGAATAGCTGAGTTTGGTAACACGCATCGCCGAAACCTATTGAATTCAGCAATAATAAAATTGAGTTTCAGATAAAATCTTCGTTTGTAAAGTCAACAACAGCATACATACAACTTCGCTTAAGTACCACGCATTTCTCTTACCCAAGAACATTGCACAAGCAACGGCCAGCCACGGTTGAGGTTCCTGAATGACAGAAACGTCATTTGTTTCTCGGATGGTCGACATTTCGGGTAAATTCAAGTACACTAGAACGTAGCATGTCACATGGACGATTAAACCAAGAAAGACAACTGGACTTCTGCCTACAATAAACACGCATTGAAAGAAGAAGAAAACATTGGTTTATATAAATGAATATTTATGCATGTACCGCTTCCTTCCAAGCCCCATTATATTGGGTAATAAGAAGTTATATGCAAGCACCTCTCTTTGTTGTTTTAGCTCCCAACAGTCCAAACACAGATCCTCCAACAACTTCCCCAACACCCGTGAAAATCCCAACGAGCCCAACCAGCCTTTTTGCATCTTCTCCAAAGCCTTGTGTGAAGCCGACACTTGTCGGGTACACTCCAAAGAAGAAAGATTGGCACCAGCCAGTGTACACAGAGGCAATGGAGAGGAGAATCATGTGCGGTGTTATAAATAACTGGAGTGCTTGGACAAAGGCTGCTTTTGCCAGTTCAAGCTGAGAAGGAGATGCTGCTTTGGAAGTAGGTCCATTATTATCACTCTTTTCCATTTCTTGCTTTTCCTTCTTTTCCCCGTCCTCAGCTAAACCAATTTCAGATGTGTTTGTCTGACCCTCATCTTCATCATCGGGGGAAGTCGTCTTCTTTGGCTCATCTCTAACAAATATCCAATAAAACTTGATATATATTGCTCACTCAGTTCCTTTCACTCTCAATCGAGCTGAGCAGGTCGAAGTCTTCTGCTCTGAATTGAATGATGTGAGAATGAATGGAAAGAACATTCCACTCTGGACATTACACGTGTAAGCCTTGACAATAATTACATTTCGCTATAAAAAAGTTTTTAACTGTCATGTGTTGATCGTATGGATAAATCTTAATCATATTATTACACAAGTTTCATTAATTACATTACGAACGAAAACATGACTTTGTGAAGTAGCTCTTGGTAAGAAAATTGACAGCGTGATATTCCAAATAACCTAGATTTGAGAAGGTTTATACACATCTCGTGACTGATTACCTCAGATTTGACATAAGAAACATGGACAAAACTCCGACGCAAGCCACGACTGTGAGCACGATGAAGACGAAAACTCGTGTCTCTGAATCGATCACAGTTTTCCCTTGAAACATGAAGAAGACAAAGAGGTTTCCAAAGAACAAACTGAAAATTACAGAAAATAATTATTCGTAGGGTAATCATATCAAATATTACTTTGCATAAATATACGAAAAGCTGCTAACATTCACAGTTACAGAATGGCATTATTTTATGTCTGCAATTTCCATGCAAAATTAAACATATCCAGCAATGTATAGTGCATTTTGCTAGGTCGTCAAGAATTGAAGGCCCACACCGGCAATCACTCATCAAATTTCATGCTTCCACAAGCAGAAGCGTGGTTTAGCGTAAAACATTCCATAACTTCTGGAACGACTTTTTTTAGAATGAATTGAAAGCTAAGGGATTGTGATGAACATAGGAAATTTCGACTTGGAATAGCATTGCATACACAAATATATACCACATCCTCCATCCGTAAAAAATGTGTTTTGACACTCATATAGTTTCCTCCTCACCTGCATTGATTAATGCCCCAAAAGACTCCAGAATTTCTTGAAATTGTCTTTGGATCCGAGGCAAGAGTAAGGAAATTCCCCTGACAGCACCAAAGGACGGACGCTGCACCTCCCAAAAGTGCAGAGGTCAGGTACAATAGGAAAGTTGATGGTGCTATAAATTGAGCAATGAACACAAGGTAGACAGATGCTGACAATACCATTCCCCATTTTGCTCCCAATATTGCCACAACACTTGGAGCAACCCAAGAGCCGAGAGCAAACACAGCATAAATAATACACAAGGACACATAGCCATCTCCGGTGAATTCTGGATTTTCTTTCCTCACGCTGGCCAGCACCGTTTGCTGCAGAGAAAAAAAAACAGTTGAGAAATGTCATTAAAATATTTATTATGACACTTGCTGAATTTATGTGAGGGTTGCACGGAGAATATATTTCTCCACAAAAAAATATATAGAAGCAAACATAAAAATGCTTGAAATTGCTTTATGCTTCTCAACCAACCTCGGTCATGGACGTGGTCTGAAATGCCGTGAATAACAGCATGAAAGACACGCTGAGCAGGAGGATTTGGAGAAACTTTCCATCTTGAAAGATCTCCCTCTTCGATAAAAATCCTGGAAGCATATTTCCAATAATATGATGCTATATCCAAAAGTACAAGATGAGTGTAGTAATCGTGGATTTAAATACAAATTGCATATGGTCAAGGTAGTTATCACACTTTTCGCTCACAAACTTCAACTTATCTCACTCGGGGTTCACTTTTGAAAAATATGGTATTCTTCTTCATGGACAATCATAATATCACAATTTGTTCACAAGTCACCGGGTTTGAATTAATAATTAATAATCAATCACATATAAAATCCACAGCACAGATTCATTCACATCCTTTTAGCGTCATGTCAGCCAATAAGTAGCCACGAACTAGTCTGAAAAAAATATCAATGAAAACGGCTTATCAGACAATAATAGCCACACGAAAACAAAAGCGCAATGTCAGTACAAGGATTATCAGTCGTTTGGAACGTAAAAAATACTGGTAAGAATTAGGAACGTGCAAATTTTTCTCCTAAATTATAATGAATTATTGTTGCAGGCAAACCAGTGGAATTAAGAACCACATGAGAACATAAAACATACAAGTATAGCGTCAGTTGGTCAATGAGATTCTAATAATAATTATAGTCTGCTCGAACAAGTGCCAAACTTTACTTACAAATTTAGAAAATTGAATTCAATACGTGAAATATTACTAAAATCCCATCATCCTCAGATTTACATGGGTGGAATAATGCATCGCAGAAAAAATTCATTCACTCTCCTCTCCTCGCGATTAAAACGAAACAATGTACAAGAGAGAAAATTAAAAGGGAGTTTTTGTGTTGTTCTCTTCTTTATCGCGCACACAATGCAAAAATGTACATGTGCACACATACGCGAAGAGATACCTACTTAACTTACGCATCTAATATGCTCATTGCCAGAGATGCATCAAAGATTTTCTTGATCTCTTGTCAATGATCTCCCCCCGAGCCCTTTGCATATAAAATATATATTCTACACACACACACATCACACATCTCTGCCGATCAGAAACTGTTGATCATCTTTTGATCAATTTTCATACGCCAACTTCCTTGATGCCCAGCGACGATTAACTAGAGTTTTCTACTATGCATAGTCCATATTTGGGGTATTTACATGGGTTGCAATAATAAACGTGCTGTGATGATATTAGTTCTACTATAAACTATATGCATACATATACACCACCCTTGTCTCGGCAATTTTGCATTGTGTGTGCAGTTTTGTACAGTTAACCCACAGGATCAAGAAGAGTACCTATTCAAGTGCCATTCATTAAACGAGAAGAAATTTTTATGCTAATAAAAATATTGAAAAAGAAAATCATCCTTATAATTGCTGTCATATGTAAGTGTACTTGAAGTTCAGATGATGGTATATGTTAAGGTACAGGAGACATATTACTTCGAGGATTCGTCGGACGGACAGACAATGAGACATGAGGTAGGTAAGTTGCACGTTTGATGCCACTTCTCCCCTTTGCTCCTATTATTAACAAGTGTCAAGAGGACCATAAATCAGACAAAACACACTTAGGTACACTCTTTAATGTGTTCTAGCATTGTTGATTGTCCTTTTAATATAATATATGATCTCAAATATAAAAATACGAGAGTCCTCATATATTATCTGTGCCAACGTGGCGAATCTAATCAGCCCAAGTAACTTGTCAAATAAGCGATTGACTTCTAGCTATTTTAGCTGGTGAGCCAACAACAACATACCATTACAATATACGATTTTTAGCCTGCCATATATATCAGACATTTACTTCTGCTAATTACGGTCCACATTTACAATGAATCAAATGTACACATTCACATTCTAATTGTGAAGAACGATTAAATATAATGTAATGTCGGATTATTTTTTGCAGACGATATAAATGGGATGGTCGAGTGAAATGAGAGAGAAAATTGAAAATGGGAGACAACCACTTGTGTCAATAAAATACAATTCAGTGTTTATAACAACGACAAAATTGATTAAGATTCGACGCTTCCAAAGAACGCCCGTTGAGGCTAAAACTGTTATGTCATTCTCAATCCATGTAAAAAAACTTCTCGTGCGTATTGCATTGTTAAAGTATGCAAACCTGACAGAGGAATGCTATAGTTTACACTGGCCAATTTATAGGGACGTATATTGGTATATTGCAAAGACAACCAAACCACAGAACTACATAAACGATAGACTCTCAGAGAGGATAAAAACAGCAATAAAGTATATTTATTCAAACTAAAGGACTTAAATCAAGAGTGGGTTTTTGGGTATCACATTGTTTCGCTTCTTATGTCAATCACAAGAGCAGCAGATTTGAAGAAAAAACTTGAAAATCTGGACTGCTACATGATTTACATTTTTTGTAGGGCATGAGCTCTGCAGAAGGGATTTAATTTTCAAACTGCACTCCACTATTAGTGCACTTTGCCGCAAGTTCTCCTTTGTGATATGATAGAATGTTGTTCGTCAGTAGCACCATATAATTATTTGCAATTACCGTGCGTGTACTTTGTTTGGTACAGCGTTAGAATTCAGAGTAATTCAGAAAACTAGCACTTTTGTTCAAACTTAAAACACGGAGAAGAAAGAGAAATATAATGAGAATGACTAAGACTGGGTGGAAAAAGGACCTCTTGCCTTATAACTAATTTTTTTCTATATGAAAACGCTAGTTACCCCAATATCAACTCTTTTCACGTGTACGATCAAACTAATAAAAGATTCCATCCAAATAAT
>JAQFZW010003217.1:0-13740 GCA_034687055.1 Heteromurus nitidus
GCTTTTTTCGAGCGAGCTTTTGACTATGAAAATTTTATCGAGCTTTTTTCGAGCGAGCTTTTCAAAATTCTCAAAATTCCCATGTCTAAATGGGCCTGCATTTGAGATTATGATGTACATATATATATTCCCTATTCCCTACACCCACGATTATGCCAGTGTCGATATTACACACAAGCAATTACTCATGACAAATGACACGTACTGATATATGCGGAAAACGAAAAAAGCCCTGGCAAAAAAAATCCGTATATAGGTAGCCAGCTCACGTTTTTTGATGTGTTGTGAGTTATAGCTAAATAGTTTTGCACTTGGTCCACAAGTAATCATTGTTTGCCATTATTTTCACCTCCTTTTCTGTCAAAATGCATGGTACACGCTTCATATTTCATACGATTAATTCCAACAAAATGACATTCACGAACAGTTGAACGCTATGAATCTGTACTTGTGAATTTTTTTGAAAACTGTGTGTGACAAATCGTGACTGCTAGTTGAATTGAATCTGAATGTTACCACTCGCTGATATGTACAAGAAACTATCCATACCCTTGTTTAATGTTAATCTCTGTCTACCTGGCGTATATGTAACTTTAATAGTAGTAACCAGTAACCACCACCACCGCTAAATTGTTGCACTGCACGTACACATTGCATTTCTCAAGACCACTAGATATATATGTAAATATAGTCTACCCCATTGAGGTATTAAAGAATCAAGAGGGGCTGTGTTGAGAGCTGGCCTTGTTAACTAGATATTTTGTCTGTGATCTTACGGTTGGAATCCTAACGGGGATTTATGACCTGGGCAACGATTATGGTCACTTACAAAGCGCGAAGAGGTGGCTTGTCCGTGGTTTAGATGGGCGTAAGCTCCGGCTCGTGGTAGGTTCAAGTTTCAGGGTAGATACTTTAGCCAGGTGATGAAGTCTAGCTAGTTAGTTGTCTAGGTCAACAATTCCCTGTTAGGATACAACACGAGCTCATTCCCAAAATCACAGCATTTTTCGAGATTTCTGTGACTTGTCCTATCTCTAGTTTGTAATATCATTGGTCTACCCTGGTTACGTGGTATATTTATATATCTAGTGGTCTTGGCATTACTATTTGGTGATATTTCGCATCGAAACTGCAATTTATTTACTAAACTGTCTCTTCGCTTGTTTAATTTGCCCCGTTCCTGCAAATATGATGAAGCCGTCTTCTAATAAAACCGAGTGTCAATATTAAAATTATTAGGATGATTTGCACATATGGTTTCGTCATGATAAAAGATTGCAAGAGTCTTGAATACATAGCGTGCCTTGACCATATCACTGAATAACAGTGTAAGAAATTTTACAGTTAGGCTTGACAAGTTTTTCGACATTTATTTCGTCATTTTTTGCAGGTGTGATAAAGTAAACGAAAGGAAGTCTTCGGTATTGGTATCAACACTCGCAAAAGTAATCTGTAAGTATGTGTACTTGCTCTCTTAATTCTTGGAAATATGAGTGTCCCCCTTATTTCCCTTAAGACGTGGTACAAATATTTTTTGCTAACTTGATTGACATGAGTGAACTTCACATGAACCTGTCATTTTAATTTTTAATATTTTAGAAACCGAATATTTTTTCGATAGAACATTCATGTGATCGCTCGCTAGTTTTATATGCACCTGCGTAACTGTTGTGATGTTGTGAGTTTGCATAATCCATATGTGTAATATGCTGATGGGGTGCCGGCCAATTGCCCCCACGGACGATTGCCCCCAAGTGACAAATTGCCCCCAGGGACAATTGCCCACACGGACATTTGCCCCCAGTACTTTTTGCCCCCTAGGCTATTTGCCCCCAGTACTTTTTGCCCCTTAGGCTATTTGCCCCCAATATTTACATATATCTCATACACTGTGCCATTTATTTTGGAAAACATGATAATTCATGATAAATGCATTAATCTAAATACAATAGAGCTTTATGTAAAACATTTCCGATAAATTCGTATTTAAATACACTATCAAGTTGTAATATGTTTTGAAACTTTGAAATCCAAAGAAAATCTTTGAAATTCAAGAAAATATTTGAAATTCAAAAAATTTTCTTGAAATTCAAAGAAAATCTTTCAAATTCAAAAGATTGTCCTGATATTTTCTTGAATTTGAAGATTTTCTTGAATTTCAGGACAAATTTTTGAATTTTAAATATTTTCTTGAATTTCAAGAAAGTCTTTGGTTTGGCACCGGAGCCTCAAAAATACAAATTAGGGAGATGAGCATGTAAAAGACGAAAAATAGGCATAGGTGCCAAATAAGGCATAAAAATATTTCGAAAAATCATTTACTATTTGACTGGATTTTGTAGGTATTTAGCCATTTAGCATGTTAAATTGACCCATCAACAGAATATGAGTTTGAACAATTTCCTGGTCCTGTCTGTAAATCATTACACAAGTAAAATCGAGAGTTCATCGAAAGTAATTGACATTTCGAATAAAAAGTTGAAAGAAGACTTCCTAAAATTAAGAAGCATAAACTTTAAAGGACCTCATCAAACCATATATTTTTTGCTTATGGCCCTGCACGATGTTCGAAAAAATATCCAAAAGATTTTCTTGAAATTCAAGAAAATATTTGAATTTCAAAGATTTTCTTTGGATTTCAAAGTTTCAAAACATATTATAACTTGATAGTGTATTTACATACGAATTTATCGGAAATGTTTTACAAAAAGCTCTATTGTATTTAGATTAATGCATTTATCATGAATTATCATGTTTTCCAAAATAAATGGCACAGTGTATGAGATATATGTCAATATTGGGGGCAAAAAGTATTGGGGGCAAATAGCCTAAGGGGCAAAAAGTACTGGGGGCAAATAGCCTAGGGGGCAAATGTCCGTGTGGGCAATTGTCCCTGGGGGCAATCGTCCGTGGGGGCAATTAGCCTAGTCCATGCTGATGTGCAGAAATTACGTTGTTATTTCAACGGGATAGCTTACTCAATTAGTCGAGTAAGTCCAGTTGTTTGTTCATTTTAGCCTTCTCAACACGAATTTATTAAATTTATGCAATTTACTCGAATCTACTTCTCAATATATGCTCTAATTGCTGTAAAGGATTAACCGAGTCATTTGCAAACATCGAAGTCAGCGTAGCTAGCACCTTCAATTTCCTACATTCCGAAGGGGGATGGGATCAGGTTGGCCAATGGTACTAGGTCAACTATTAGGGCCATCGGTGTCTATCAATATCTTCTCTTCTAGTTCTACAGAAATCTGTCTTATGCCATATAATATGCCATGAATTTCTATTCATTCACTTTTCTATAGGTGGAAAACCTATGAAGATAGTCAGTACTGCAGAAATTGTGTAGCTAATTTCGAGGGGATTATTAGTTTACTTGTCAATACAGTCGTTTATTCATTTCAGTCTTCTTAACACGAATTGTGAATGTAATTTACTGACAAAAATAACTCCGACAATAACCTCTATACAGATATTGTGTAAAGTCATCATAGTACATTTACGACAAAGAATTACAATTTGACATTAATGGATATTCTTCACAAAATAATTTAATGGAATGGAATATAAATTGTAGCTCACAATTAGTAAAACGTTAAGCTGTCAATTAATTGTGCGTTGACAAATGGCATATTATTGTATATGTGTATATGCTTGTACTAACATTCGTCACTCAGAACGTCGAAGCGCTTTGAAAGTGCATTTGCTTCACGTACGTGGTCACATAAATATTACCAACATAAAATATACTGTTCCAAATATATTTGTCTGCGGAGCATATTTATCCGGAAATAAATTTCTTTACACGTCGAAATACGGAATCGTTTACAAAAATAAATCATTCACTAAGATCCGCATGAGAAAATTTTCAGATAATCCGTACAGTATTATGGTTGTAGATTTCTAATATTGCAAATTCCTGCTGATAAGTTTTTATAACTTCAAACAAAACGTCCTTCCATTAACCAGTCCAACTCCAGCTAAAACACTACTTATAATCACGGTACACATTTCATCACATTCACCTATACATCACGTAAAGTAAGCGTTATTTGCAAACCAACTCTATATGCTTTATTAAAAAATTTCCACAACATAAAATATGCTATACTTTTACTTTCTTCAATTCAACTTTCAAGGAGGAGATACTGGTTTCCTCAGCCAAGACACAACAGGCTTAAAGGGCTGATCTTCACACTCTGGAATACTGTTTGGACCATCAACGACAGAAGTTCGGTTATAATAGATTATGCGATCTTTAGCGGAACCGGAAGATCTCATAAGCTCATTAGGCTGTACAGTCCGTAAACTCCGTCTGCTTCCCATGCTCATCGCATCTGTGCCATTTCCTATGCCCACTGACCCATTCTGATAATTTTCGTACAGAGAGGAAACATAGTTGGTCTCAACTGCAAGATCTTCTCCGGTGTGACGTGACCACGGTGCCTGTTGCTGCCGAGGCCTTCCGTAGTAAGATAAACTGTTCCCAAGTTTCGCCAGTCCACTTTGAATGCGACCAACATTGGTTCTCATTTCCGGAGAGGTACATTTCGAAGCGTTTGCAGTGTCAAACATTCCCATCCGTCCACCTGTATAGTTTTCAACCGTTCCGCGTGGATTTGAGACTGAATTTGACCTTGACTGGGAAGTGGATGTTGGTTGTCTGTTTTGGGTTTTGGAATGGTTGCGAGTACCTCCAACTGAGGATGAGTGAGCATACGTTCCCGTTGCAAGCGGAGTAATGGTATGGTCCCGGATACGTGAGCTGATTGGTCGCTGAACTCGCATATTTGGTCGGAAGGAGACTATTTCAGTTAGACTACTTGGGCTGGATCTTCCATCTTCCCCTTCTTCATCTGATTCATTTATTCGACCTTGGTGGTAGTTGTTATACCCGAAACCCTTGTTGGCGAGCATATTCCTAGAATTAGCAAGTGCATCAGGTTTGCCGTGTAAGGATACGTAATTCTCATTGCTGGTAATGGCTAATGAAGTGAAGAAATTTTCCGGATCTGGCTCAGTCACGAAATTCGCGTGACTACGCGAATAAGGAGCGCAGGATGTCCTTGCCACATCTGACACAGTTCGGAAACTGTATCTGCTTCTGCATCCTCTCTCTGTCTCTTCGCTAAAATTGTTAGAAGATTTTCTCAAGGATTGTGGGGGTGTTGAAGGGATGCTATTGTTATAATGAGAAATTTTTTGTTCTCCCTCGCTTTGTGAGCTTTGGCACTCCGACAACCAAGCATTGACATATTCGGTGGATTTCTCGATATTTGGACGAGGTGTCGCACAATTTAGGGAGCGGAAATTCGCCTGAAGAAGGTTCATACTGTCTTCAAAACACCGCTTTCTTTCTCCGTCGTATCGCGAAGAGTGAACTAACGAACTGAACGGCGCATCACCGTCTCCTCGTTCTATCTCGTCATCAAGAGTGGGAGTCTCAACAGGGGACACATCGACACTTTCATTCCTGAAACTAAAAGTTTTCATAATACTTTGAGGATTTTCAGTGAAAATTGAAAATGGAGCAGACATATGTATATTATGATTCATAATATATGAATAAAGCGTATGCCACGAATTTCTATTCCCTGTGCGATACCTGGAAAACCTATGAAGATCAGGATTTGGGAAAGCTCGTCTCCACTGCATACACTCTTGATGGACAGCGTCAGACATTTTCTCCGGTCTTTTCGCACCTCTGCATACCTCCTCAATATCATCCCATAATTTCATGAGTTGTTTAGTGAACTCGGATTCCATTGCCTAGATAAATGCATTTAATGAATTATCACTACTGGAAATGTACAAGGGACGATATTTACAAGTTTTCAATGAATGACTTACATCCTCAGCCCATGAAATAGAGCTCCCGGCGGAGCTTAACCCAGAAAAATATCTTTTAATTAGTTCATCATCCTCGTCCTCGTCGTTATCAGCATCACACAAAGACGATGCGTCAGTTCCAGGTGGGGTTAATACACGGAGCCACTCAACACCTTCTTTCCGCAGTCGTTCTGGACTTCGTTCCAAAGTCTGGAGCCCGGAAACTTTGGCACTTCGTACTTTCTTCGATTTCCTGCGTTTCGTGAGCCGCTTAGAAGCATTAACCACCTTACTACCTCCTGGAAACTGTGATGTAGTTGTTGCCGTGATTTGTTTGCCAGTTGGTTTCTGATTTTTCCATTGTGTATTCTGGTTATTCATCTCATTTCTGTGATGTTGCCGCATGGGACCCGATTGGAGACTTTCACTTACCGTTGATTCAGGAGGCTGAACGAAATGCCAGAAGCTGGGCATTCCACTCGCATCCCTAATTTTCTGAGGAGCGCCGTGTCCGGAATCCCCATTTCTAAGACCTCTCGGTGTCACTGGTTCTTCATCATGACCTTCGAGTAGGCTAATAATGTCGAAGCTGTCCTTTCGATGGTGCATTTCTATGGATTCTTCCTCGTTGGCCATGAAATACTTTTCGGCATACGCCCGCCTTACAGGAGATTCAATTACAGAACTTTTAGCTGAGTCTGCCGAAGAGAACCGCGAGGGAATCTGTTTCCCAGAAGTATTCCTCCTGGATGTCCTCTTTCCTCCCATGTCCCAAATATCTGTTGTAGCTTCTACGTGACTCAATTAAACAAGTTAACACAAGATTCCGTTGCAAACTGCTCTTTTTAAAAATTGATTCAATTTACAAGGTTTGCACACTTTTAAACTATTATTCGTATTTTGGATTTTGCTTTATTTCTCACACAACTTCATTCCGAATTCAAGTAGTAACTTCTAAAGCATTTCAATTACTTAAATCACTTAAAACTCGGCATGAATCTTTATGAACGTTGGAGCCTACGAGACGATTGCAAAATGAAATGTGTGCTCCGAAATCCCAAAATCTCTGGCTAATTTAAGCAGTAGGCGTTCATGATTACGCTTTACGATGATGTTGTACCCTAGACGAAGGCTGAACACCCCGTAAAAGTGTCCAAGTAGGAATGTTGGAACATGGTCCCAACATCCGCGGAAAGCGTAATCATTGGACAGTGAAAAAATCCAAAGTATCAGAAAATATACAAGTTCTTATTAAAATTTCTTGTCGTCTGGTGGCGAAAGCTGACTTCACTCACCATGATAAAATGTATAAAATATTTTACTGCGCTTAGAACTGGAGTAAATGCATGCCTTCACTCAAGGTCTACAGAAATCATTGATAAATTGATAAACAATATAGTACCGTCATTTGGACAATTTGATGGAACTGACATGTAACAAAATACCAGGAGATATTTGTTTGCTTGATTTGCCCTTGGTTTCCATGACTGGAACGTCACCTAGGCACATAGTAACGCAAAAAGCGTTACCTTCTGGATAGAGTTGGCTCCACTCCGTTTCCATTTCCCTGTGAGTTGTCCGTAGTCGGTATGTTGTTTCGCGTGCGGTCGATTCGGGTTCTCTGTGTAAAAGCAAAGTAGAAATTCCTTGTGGGCGATGCGAATGCATATCTACTTAAATAAAGTCGCTAAACGTGTATGCAGCTGGATAGTGCATTGACAACCATGCAAGCATTCGGGCGCTTTTAAGCCATTGCTTCGCCTCGAGGCTCGAAAGTTTGAATATTTGAATCTGAATGCACGTCTCCATTTACTACAAACATTCATCTACAAATGTCACGGTGACACAATATGGACCTTTCCATCGGAAAGTCTTCCGGTCCTTATAAGGACCACACCATTCCTGAGGATGGAATTTCAGCGGTCCCTTTTGGGTCGCTTCCATCGTTACAACCAAGACAAGGAGATCCCCAAAGGGACCACTCCCAGTGCCAGTTGGTGTCAATTTCCGGTCCATATAGTGATCTTACCACCGGATTGAGTTAATGCACTCTGTCCCCAACACTCACGATCAGTTCATGAATATGAATGTGATTTTGCATGTACAAGTGTACATAAATGCACCAAAATGCACGGACTCCATTTCTTCATCCATCCGGAAAATGCATGCTATTTTCAAGATGAGTCGAGAGAAAAGTCTCGTTCGAGCGAAGGCTACGACGACGACTGTACAGAGAATTCGGTGTTTCGCTTTATTCTTGCCAAAGGATAAGGATGGGTTAAGACATAGCATAACCTGAAGGCATTTAACACTTTTCGGCAAAGATAAATAGTTTATCTATGCTTTTCGGTCATTCGCACAAATAATATTCTGTTAGCTAAGGATTGTGCGTTCTACTTTCTGCGCGCACTTTCGGGCTGTCTCGTAGAGTATATATGTTACATATCAGGAAAACATAATAGGTATACATATGTGTGAAGTGAGATTGGCTTTTAAATGTGCATCATTTCTGGCAAAAGCTGTGGTTCCCTTTTCCTTTATGCTGTTTTATACGACGCAGAGGGATGCACGTTAAATCCATAAATAACTGAAATGCCTACTGGAGAGCACTGGAGAAAAGTGTAACTCGTGGGGTTCAACAGCGCCCACTTGGTGTACTTTCCTCAACTCGATCTCCATCTACTTTCCCGGACAGGAAAGTATGAGTCGGAAAAACATACATTGTTATGCATTTTATGTGGAGACTATGAATGTGGGTTCTCTGGACTGAAGTGTATGGAGTGCTTTCATCCTGGAATATTAGAGAGAATTGCACAATGTTAGCGAGTTTTGTATCATTCCCCTTGCACACAAGTCACATCCTCACGTAATCATGCTTTATAGAATGCGTTGATGTGAACGAGGGCGAAATCATGAATATATGGCATCCAAAAACTTGGCTTGGCGTGTGTGCTCCTAGCACAGTGTTTTGGTGTGATTATGTAGAGCATGTATTGAATTTTGTCAAATAGTATGTGTTGGTCTGTGTTGGTCTATGAAGCGCAAGTAATTCTATGAGCTTCTATCCTAATATCGTAAAATATCATCATTTTGAAGAAAGTTGAGATTTTCTGAATGGGTGTACAACGTAGTGGGTGGGACGCAATTCGTTGATTTTATTATGTTGATATCGCTGCTCAATTACTTTACAGATTGTTGCAGCTCTTCAAAAAATTGGTGTGCCACATACATTTAAAGTAATTATCCAATATTTAGTCATTTCACTTTTTAATACATATTATGTTCAACAAGACAAAATTCTCATATAGTTGAAGTAAAATGTGTCCATACAGCCTTAATTTTTATTAGAAGAAACACATTATATTCAATCAAACTAGTTTCCTGTGTTTTCCAGATTTACCTTATCGATTTCTAACATTTTAGAATTTGCACTTAACAATTTTCTACTTGTTTCGTCTTTCACAAAAATACGTGCCCGTCCATAATCAAGAATTGAATCGTCTAGTGCATAAACACTCCGTCAGTACAAGATAGGATGAGAGTCCATTAAAAGACTCTTTCATACCGATATTGTTTTCGCTGCAGTTATACCATACCTGCGGAGAAGTGCATTGTTGTATATATTTGCATTCTAAGCGTTATAAACTTGCATGGACATAAGTTCCAGTGTCTGTGTGTTGGTGCAGATTGAATCACACATTGCTTGAAACTAACACACCAGCAAGAAAATGAAAATAGTGTGGTTGATGTGATTCTTTGCTGCATGCGCCACACACATACCCAGCACCCAAGATCCTCGTTTTCATGAATAATTTCGTATGGATTTTACATTTGAATGAGACGACATTGGCAGCACACCTCCTTTTGTATGGGTCAATGCGTTTCTTCTTGTGGATCTAAAAGAACACTTGACTCCGTGCCTACAACACCGGATACAGAAAATTATCCTGGCCTTATTCCCATCAGTAGACCCGTCATCTTTACCGAAAACTACGATTGTCCTTTTAGTGAACACCAAGGCTTGGTCGCTGTTCATAAATCACCGTCAAAAGGGAGTTCAGCAGCGAAATTTGTAACTGCTTTTTCACAGAAAAAGGTAAGCTCTCAGTTTTCAAGAATAATGAAAATGTATCGTCGCGGGCAAATTAATTAATGTGATAAGAATCTTTAGTGTGGAGGTTCTTTTCTGTTTTTCTAAACCAATTATTTTTACAAGACAAGTGTCTGTAAAATTTCATTAAGATTTTTCATCGCTTAATTGAAGACCTTAAGCAAATTGTTATTCGTATGGAGTATAGGCTAAAAATATGCTCATAAGTTTGGAAGCTGATAGGCTTAACTTTTCAAAAAAGTAAGACAATACTCTGTCGGCCTAAGGTATTTTACCTGTAACATAAAGTGGAGTCATCAAACTATAGTATACTAGTACACCACAAGCAGTCAAGCAGTTAACCTTTTGATTTTTTACTTTTTCCAATGAATAATTTAATTATATTTCATCAATTTCATATCACAACGTTTGTACAACTAAATTCATCTGTGTCTGCCTTTAAGTCCCGTGGGCAGGGTTCGGTAATCAATGATTACTAATCATAATCCAGTTAATCTGATTATTGATTATTTAGTCAAGTAATCACACAAGTAATCGCGAGCATAGATATGTATAGATGAATAATGCTACGAAAAAACTGTGATCTGGACATTCCCAAACGGTGTACCGTATTTCCTTGACGCCAGGTATTTGCATCGGGTAGATCCATAGAAAGACATGGCGTCTATACAGTACCACTATTTAGCATTTCGATGCACTTCCGCAGGAATATTAGTCATCCTTGGTGACATGGTACACCGTTTTCGATCACAGTTTTTTCTCATGTTTGAAAGGGAAGAATTCTTCTAGTACTTATATATACTTCTATGATCGCGAGTAATCAAGCATCCTCACACTTCTAGCAATTAATCAATAATCACTAATCATGCCCTCCAGATTAATCAGATTAAAATAATCAACATGTGATTAGTTTTAGCAAAATTTTGTCAAAATTACGCCTAATTTATGATGCAAAGAGCAAAATTCGAAGAATTTGTGTTGGACTTCTGCAATTTATTAGCAGAAAATCATTAAATATAAATACTTTTAAAGTCTAGTATGTTATTGCTGACAATTTACTGCTGAATTTGTCATTATTCTAAGACGTATGTCGGTAAATAATATAAAAAATAATCAACAAATTAATCATGATTATTTTACTGATTAAATTTAATCAATAATCATTAATCACAGAGTAAAATTTTGACAAAATAATCTTTAATCATTAATCTGGAAGTAAAAATTCGTTGATTACCGATCCCTGCCTCTCGGAAGTCGATTTCTTCGTCCTCATCATCATTCATACATAATAATACATTTTACGATATCGCATCACGTCTAGCCTTGTATGAAAATGAAAGGGAGATCATACCAGATTAGTTTTTAATACTTTTACTTGCACTCATTCAATCATATCTTCATTCAAGCTATTATTTTGTTATAGCGTTGGCACCCGATCGACTTGAAATTCTTGTTTAAGTTCTAGAAACCAACAGGCTAACCTGACTTGATGTAATTTTCCCATACACCAATTCATTTTCACTTTTTAAACAATTCATGTAGAATTTCATTCAACCAAACTGGTCCAACTAAATAATGCAAAGATATGCAACAAACTCATTGACAAACTCCAATTTAAAGATTAAATACGAATTTCAATTCCAAGGTTCTTTTTGTTAATTTTTTGCACATTTTATCCCACCACTTGATATACAATATATGCAACCACTGACATGAATATCACGATTTGAAATTTGAAATGCGAAGCTAGTGAACTCCATTCTATATACTCCACACTCCATAGCCATAAACCAATATAAAAAAGCAAAAATTGTTATTATTGTATACATTTAATATATAGATACTAGTTCTCGTAAGCAATTAAATCAGTGCACATTCGACCAAATAACATCTTTCATTTTCTACATCTGCACACAGTACAAACTACGTAGTTATTCAAGCACGCACTTGACTTAGCGTTATAAATATATGTATGTCCATAATTGTAACTGAACTGCATGAAATGTGTGAAGAGCAAATATGGGTTAAGTGATGGAATGGGATATGTGGAAATTGTGATTTTTCAAGACTCTTCGTGCTACATAAACAGAGCATCACATCCTAATGGTATGCTGGTATGCATTCTTGATATTTGCTCTTCCTAAAGAGATTCACACATATACATAATATATATATGGCTAGAGGCGACATGGATTCAAAAATCAACGTTATTTTTTTCTCAAAAATGTGACGGACTTGATTGTTATTTTGTTGCCGGTGTATATAAAATACATATGGGTAGTTGATGGAAACAATAATTGCACCACCAGCAAGACAACGGAGAATTTAGATCCCCATGTGCACACTGTGGCTCTCTCTTTATAATTATTATTAATGCTGTTGTGATAAAACAATAGAAATATCAGCAAAAGAATAGCTACTCCTATGTAAAAGTGGGAAAATTCTTGAAACTGTGTATAGTCCCGCAGTGAACTGACTGAGTCGCTTGACGATTTTAATTTTAGAGGATACCTTCAGCAAAGCTCAATTTGACCGATCCCTTCGTATATGCTACCAAACAAAGCTAAAATAAATGGCGTCATTGGGGACCTAGTACACGTTGAGATCTTGACCAGGTTTCATTTGTTTGGAGTTTCGGTGTCTCCGTTTCTTTCTTCACTCTACTGATAAAACAAATAGCACCTCTCTGTATCTGAAAATTACATTGTATGTTCATGTTGCTTCGCTACCTAAAGGACATTTAAAAAGAGAAGATGTCATGATTCATGACATGAATAGGGTGGGTGCACACTGCACACAGTGCACAGAACAGGATGCATAGATGTGTGAGTATATATGTGATTGTGTGTGCGGTGTGCTTCACAAATTCACATTGCAATGTTAAAAGTGTACATGCAGAACCTTTATGTATGTATGGGAGAAGTAAAATGTGAACATGACACAGCTCTATTGACTTGTATCTACTCGTGCCAAGACCCTCTGCTGGATAGATAGGGTGCATTTTTTATCACACAAAGTGATATCATCAAATCATCGCAAAAGTACATAATCCTAATCTAAAACCTCAGTGAAGCAGATGATTGTGTGTAAATAAATTCAATAGGTACGCCCAGTGAACCAACTCACAGGGTCACAAGTCCCAGGTGACATGATTGATTGGAATGTAATTTGCGATTATAGTTGAGACTGAAAGACAAAAGTGCCATACACATACAATGTTTGTTTTAAAGAATAGAAACTGTGAAATTAAATTGTTTTAAATATTTGCTGTTTGCAGTTTGCAATTATAATATAATCATCACATCACACTGTATATATTCTTCTACCCTTTGCCAAGCTGAATTGTAAGTTTCAAGTTTTAATACGCATGCGTACTAATAATTTTAGTGCTAACATAAAAACAGGTGTCGATAATCTCGATAAGGTTTAAAGTACAAAAGGAGTTCGAGGGTTGATTCGAGGAGTTCATGTTAATGGTGTCGTCTTCTACGCAAACTGATCAATATGATGCTCTGATGAGTCAGTCAGATGAGTATGATGGATAAGCTTCGCAGTTGATATTGATAAGATAACAGTGAACAGTAGCACTCGGAGCGCCGTTGACTTTAAATACGCAAAATACCCAATGAGAGGTAAAAGGTTGGATTCGGCCTAACGGGACCCACCTAATTTTGGAAAAATTTCTGTTTTTTTCGTAACTGGGCCAAAAAATTTTTATTTCAGATCTCGACGAATCTCATCATCCTGACTTCAAAAAACACATTTTTAGAAAATTCGAAATTTTCAAAAAATATTCT
>JAQFZW010003218.1:0-13739 GCA_034687055.1 Heteromurus nitidus
AGCTTGTTCTCGGTAACCCTCAGCTCAGATAAGACGGAATTGAGACGCCTCCATCGAATAAGTCAAATTATAACTTAAAATTAAAATCATCTCATCGTCATCAAAGCGTCAGCAACTTCAACGGGGGATATGGTTGGGAGTGGAACAGAACTCTGCGCACATCTTCCCACTCTCCCATTATCTTTAAATTAGAGAAGCCGTAAAATCATCAAAAGCACCAAGTTCTTCTGCTCGGGAGCGAACGACTCCCGCGTGAGGCATTGCCACCTTTGCTCCCCATCCCAAGAAAAAAAAACCCTACCACTTTTTCTCGCTTCTATTTTTTACTTCTTTTCACTCCCCCACAAGAAGAAACGAAACGGAAAGAGAGAAGAAAGAATTTTTTTGTACTTTGATGGATTCCATCATCTCTCTTCCGTCTCAAATGGCTTCTCCACATTCTTCCAGAAAATAAGTACAATATAGAGCCATTCCACGCACATAAGAATAGTCTTGTGATCAGATCAGCAACATTTTTTAAAAGTGAGAGTAAAAAAGGTGTAATAAATGCTATTAGTGCTCACACCAACGAGCTGACGAACCGTAGAAAGGAAGGGAGAAATTCCTTCGCTCTTTTGAGAAAAGAGAAGGTTATCTCTGACATCTGAACCGTGTGCGAACTGTTCCATGAAAAAGTATGTAAAAGAAACATCATTACAGTTCAACTTTTTTCTTTCTTCGTCTTCTTCACTCATTCTTAAACTCATTCAAAGAAAAAAAGTTACAAAAACTGTTCGTCTCCAGTGCACATCAGCTCCGTTGAGTTTACCTTAGAAATCATTTATAATGCTGAAGGAAGGAAGAAGTGTGTGTGCGAGGGAGAGAGATGAAAAAATGATAACATTAAAAAAGTTTTCTTCTTCTGCTTATCAACACTTTATCCCCTCCTCATATTTTTCATAGTCATTCATATATTTTTTATGGCTATTGTACAATGTGCACCCATCCCATATACCATTGCCGCATCTTGATATTTGCTAATGATATCATTCAAACTATTTTCAGCTTGCATCTGACAGTTGAAATACATTTGAAGAGGGTTGTTATTGCACCAGACTGCCAATATCAATTACAATTTATAACGATTTAGGTTGAAGAGGCAATTTAGTGCATTTTCAGAATTGTTATTGAAGGTTGAAATGGGATACAACAAGGACCCAAGGTTATCCTGCTCCAGAACGCGTCGGTGCATTGAAAATTGGAATCGGTTAAAATTGTATATACTGAATCGAAATGATATTGTCCAGTGTCCAGTGAACTTCAAAGCGCTTATTTTTAACAATGGAATTATGCCGATGAGATGAACGTGAAATCGTAAACACCCTCATAAAATTTGTTTTGTACAAAATACTTGGGCTCCGACCAGCTATTCTGGTAGCCATTAAAAACTTTTTTTTTAAATGAGAGCACAAGTTTGAAGTAGAACACACTTACAAAAGTTGCTGTATGCAAACTGGGTATTTCTCCAATGATAAAATATATGAAATGCCGCTAACTATGTGAGCTGCTCTTGGATTGTCGGGAGGAGAGGGAGGGAAAACATTAAGCGCATCTGCTACCGTTTGCCCAATTGATTCTACGTGATTGCATGATTACCCTCAATATCACTTCTCCTGTCGCTTCCCTGCATTTAAAGTTTTTCCAGAAATGTGGCGACTTGGGAAAACGAGTAAGGGGATTCATAGTGTGTGGTTATGTGATAGGATTGTTATTCCCACTATTTTTTACTGCTGTTCCATGATGCACACAAACTTCCAAATTCCAGCTGCGTTTTCCGCTTCTGTGAACAACTTCATTTTAATGATTATTATGAGGCAATTTCTTTGCGAATTTGTATATACATACATAACCTCTAGAATGAAAAACTTCTTTTTTCACCACACCATCACCATCTCTTTAATATGATTATGATTATCGGATACTTTCCAACGTGTACCAGGTTGAACTGATTGCCTGGTTGAAATCACGATCCAATCTCCTTCCTAATATTTTTCATGTTTTATTATTATTTTTGGAGAAAGTATATTCACGTCTAAACCTCCACCTACACATGTTCGTCCATATGGAATAGAATTTGTTGAGCTGCTACTGCTGACCTTCAAATGAAAACTAGCAAAAAATGTCTGATATCAGTGTTTGCTTTCCCTTGATTTCCAATTGTTTGTAATTATATTTTCAAAAATTGAGGAACTAGAACAGGTGGTTCATGCGTATATGTCTCGATCCTACTACCATTTTTAGCGACAAGCAAATATGCTGGATGTAACGCTGTGCCGACCTTGTTACATACTCAATCTTACATACTTTTTAAGCTCCTTGTTTCCTCCGACAAAGGGAGTACTCAAGGTTTGTAGCATTTATCATCATGGATTTATCCTATTACCAAAAAATTGTTCTTTGTTGAACACATGTGAACATGTTTTTTTGCATAATGAACTTGTTTGATCCTATCCATTGAAGCAACTTTTGCTTGTTAGTTTCGAGTTCTATTTTGAGTAGCAATTGGAAATGACGATTCATCCCTCTCCTCAGGTTATAAGTATTACAGGTTATAAGTAAGTACATGTACGCATACATAAACACTCCAGCTCCAACAGACGAGACAGGGATAAAAATCTTCAGACTCCATCCCACTCCACCTCCAAACACTACTGATAATTTTGTCGATATTCCAAAAGTACTTTTATGTCAAATGAAAATTGTTACACCGCGCGTGGCTATAGTGGATGTCGACTAGTGTTGCTGTAAAAAGTCCATGTAGATATATACTAACCGTAATTTTGAAGAGTAGCCTAGGTTGAGCCCAGCATATATGCATAGTTTTCATTTGAATGTATTTTATATATTTCAATTTCAAGAATGCCTAACTTTAGTCTCCACACAATTGAAAATGTGTATATCAGACACATTCCCTAGAGCAAAAGTGTATTCTTTCTGTAGTATCATTTTTTCTTGTTTCTTTTTCAAAGTTTGTAACTTTTTTCCTTAATTTATATCAAACACAGAATCGGGATTCAGCCATATGGGGAGTTACTCAGAAAATAAACTTTAAAATATACTTTGTTTCCAGACTTGAGACAGAGATAAAGAAAAAAACTTATTTCTCCGAGTTTGAATGTAAGAAAAAGATAAGAGTTAGTTGGACGATGTATTGTGTCTGTGTGTGCATCCTCTCATCACCGTTACGAGATGCACTAATATTTTTCGTTATGCACGCGCACACTTACAAAAAAATCTACCTTTTGCTTCTTCAGTCTAACTTTAAATTTTTTTAACTTTCTTTTTTCTTCCTCAAATGACACCAACAAAACCATAAGTTTGATCACCACAATCATTAGTAATGTTTCATGCTCACAAGAAGAAAAAGAATGCAACCCGAAAAAAATATAAATTTCCTCAACCCTGAAGTGAATCCTTTCTCAAATTATGTTCAATGATCTCGTCTCGCTTCTCGCACAGTTCACACTTAAACTTCTTAAGCCTTTCCTCCGCTCCCTTAAAAAGTTTTTCTTTCTTTTTTCCAGACAAAAAGAGAAACTTTCCAGAAAAAATACAGATTAAAAACTAAAAGTTGAAAGTGGAGAAGAGAAGGTTTCTTGAAATAATATTTTACCCTCTTCTGCTATGAAGTAGCTAGTTAGTATAGTAAGTTCTTTTCTCGTGGCGAGATGCACGCAAGCCACTTTTGAGTTTTGAATGTTACATAAAATGATGATATGATGGTAGCATGGATTGAACAAGATGAAGTAAAAGAAAAAATAAGAAAGAAAGGAATATTTCTGGTTAGCCTAAAAGTTTCCTGTATTTTTACTCTCGAAGTAAGAGTTAACGCTTCGATTTCTTTAAGGAGAAAAAAGTTGTTGCAAGACCATAGCTTTTTTTGTCCGTAAAAGTATTTTTTCTTCCGAAAGAAAGAACGTGAATAAAGAGTGGAGAAAGTATGGAAATTTTTTTCTCTATGTGGTTTTAAGATCATTACCATGAATGTGGACATTGGACATATATAAAAGCATGCATAAGTAAATCCAGTGTTAGATAATCATATGAGGATGGCCATAAAGCATGCTAACATGATTACATTAGGTATAGAAACTTATTTTACACATACTCGCGTCTCCTTTTGCTCTCTGCCACACATTGTGAAGGAGAAAACCACATGTTGTGATGACTTAAATTGTTGGAAGTGGTGGGGCAAATGGGGGAAAGAGGACCGGAGAGAGTAGAAAGGGGGAGAGAAAGAGGAAAATGGATGGTAATTTGATTTTACAAGGTACTTTCACCAGAGAAGGGAAATACATGAGGAGAAAAAAAGGGAAATGAAGTAAAGTAACTTCTCTCTCTCTTCCATATCCTCGCTCTACTCCACCACTCCGACTCCGATGCCTTTGATTCTTAAACAAGTGAGATACGAGGAAAACGGTGTAAAAAAGTATATTTGGATGATATTCCCTCTCTTTAATGCTTTCTGCTACACTTATTCCACCTTCGTATAAAGTTATACACGCGCGTATCCGTATAACATCATAACTCTCCAGATGCTACTTTCTCCTCAAACAACTGCAACTGGTTGTGCATGAGTAAATATAGTTGTAATAAAAACGGCCACTTACTTAAACTCTCCGTATGGGAACATTGGGAGAAGAAAAAAGTTTTTCCCCTTCTTCAAAAGACATGTGGGGGAGTTTTTGTGAACCAAACGAGGAAAAGACAAAAGATGAGCAGAGAAACTTTCTGTCGTAATCTTTCGACTCTCTCTTCTCTCTCTCTCCAGTTTATGAATTCTTATGAAACACGGACGACTGGAGGGAACCAGAGGGATGAAGAAGGGTCGAAAAGCAATGTTTTAATTTAATTTCTCACTATAACAAACCCTCACGAATATTATTACTCGAGGGCGAGATTAGATAAGGCACTAAACCAAACCATTTCAATGCTCTAAACAAGAAGGCTCTTTTGAAGTGTGACACCTCGTTTTACGGCGAAATACGAACGGGAGAAAATCGACATCAAAATGCTAGCGACTGTACCGGCTGCCTCTAAAGAAATGTCCAGTCCAATCCAGCCGTATATTATTATGTTGCGTTTCGCACATCACTTTTCACACGTTCATCTTCATTTCTTTGAGTGTGCCCTCTGCATTTACGCAGGGAGACACACACCAGGACTGGAAAGGAAGTAAAATGGAGGAAATCGTGGAAAATTCCCGCAGTTATCACCTTTTACGGTGTTACGATTTCCATCAATGCAGGAAATTACCCTGCTCTCTTCTCCCCTGACTCTACCTTCTTCTTCTTCTGTCGTCCTCTCTCAACTTCAACTTGTTTCCTTCCAATGCTTCCCTCTCCTCTCAGACAATGCCACACATGAAGAGAAGTAAAGGAAGAATAAGAAGTTTTTTGAAAGCTGTAAAGTGGCCTGGTAATAAAAAACTTTTTCTCTCTCGACAAAATATTAAAGTGGCGAAGATAGTGCAAGTGGAATGGCATATATGTACACATGTACAGGGGATCAGGAAAATGGATGGTTGCAAAATGCTCGTTTACTGCGCACCAAAATATATCTAAAAAAAACTTCTTCTTATTGCAGTTGTACACTACATCCCTAATATTATCGCTTTTTTGGTGGAGTATGGAAGTGGAAGTGGAAACTTTTGGCATTCCATCATGCTGCCTGCTCCACACTGCTGGGAAGCTACTAAACTCCTTTTATTCAGTTACTTTTGTTCGGCAACATTAAATGGAGAAAGGGAGCAGGGCAGGAAAAGCGCATAAAAACATTTGAACACCTTTAGACAAGATGACAGAAGTACAAAGCGCAAGAGCCATTATTACATTATTATAGTTATCTCTGGAGACAAATGGAATTACACATTTTTCATAAGGAAAATTCAACTTTTATACAGACAAAAAAATTTCAAGTTAACTCATCATTACTTTTCCATTGTGAATTTTGTGATAATGATGTGTGAACGTTGTCGTTCATAAATGTAACGGAGTGTGGAAATGAAAAAGAAATGTTAAAAAATGTGATAAACTGATGCATTTTTTTACATTTTTTGTTGCCGGATGTGTACAATTTTATGAACATGTCAAATATTATTGATTTTGAGTTTGGATAAGTGAGGGTATAGAAATGAAATTGTAGACATTGCTACAATGTCGTGTCGAGTTTCTTGTTTCAAGCATACGTACAATGTAAAGGAGCATACTTAAATGACTAGTTCATTACCCATAATTTCATGTATATTACATGTGTAACGAAATTAGTTAGAAAAAGTTTCCCTCAAGGTCCATACTTTATTTTATAACGCACCACACCAATATATTACTTTAGGATTTCCCAACAGCTCATTAACTTTCGGAAGGTAGCTATTATTTCCCCCAAAGTTGGACCAATATTTATGGCAATATGCTACAATATGTGTTGTGCATAATCTAACTTGTGGAGCCTTTTCTCTCTCCTCTCAACTTTAGCAAACTTTTTTTTCACCTCCACGAGCCCACAACTCCTCTCGAAACTTAAGGAGGATCGGCTCTTTTTTTAGCGTAGGCACTCGCGTGCATAAAATAATTGTGAATAATTTACAAGCCTGTTACACTGAAATATGATGACAATGGCAAGAGTGGAAACAGGAAGAGACGTTCGTATAGCGCGAGGGAATAAGTTTGGTGGGGGAAATATATAGAGGAAGTGAGTATATACTTATATACTCTTTCTATTTACTCCAGAAACTATGAGACTATTAAAATTTTCAAAAACTTTCCCCCACAAAGCCCAAAGCTTTTGATTGTTATCAAGGGAGTTGCAAATGAAATTGGCAGAAATCAGGGAGGAAAAGTGGAGGAGGACTATATAGACGATGATGATTTTGAGGGGAAGTATATCAGAGCTGCATGGTTTCTGGAGGAGAGTTCAATGAACAACTCGCGGCATTCTTATCAATAACAGAGTTGTGAGGAAAGTAAGTACGTATACAGTCAGTTTGGTTGAGAAAGAGAGAGAAAGAGAGGAAAAGTCCACTGAAAAACGAGAATGCTCGTTCGTAGCATGAATAAACACAGTAAAAAATATATACATGTGGATTGGATGATATTACTAAAGCCATCTTATTCTATATATACCATATGCACTTTTTGAAGTGACGAGAAGGGATGATGATGATACACTAACCGAGAATGCCAATAGTGTTTTTGTGCTTGTGCGCATTTGACAGTTGGGTGTTGTAAAACGTTGAAAATGAGGTTGAGTCTCGTTTTGTACCAAAAAAAGCTGTGCAACAAACTCCAGATTCCACTCTCTCGAATATCGCTGAATATAATGGTAAAAGGTGAGTTTCCACATTCACACAATATTCGTAAAGGTGGAACTTTGTATGCGTTGATGGTATGCACCTAAACCTATCTCTCGAACCTCATTACACTTTATGTTGGAAAGGGATGTACACCTTCCTCCTACACATCACTATATCTTTAGTATATCCAACAGATTTTCAGAAAAAAAGCTTTCTCCTTTTTCACACGATTTTCGCGGAATGGAGGGAAAGGCCCGTAAAGCCATGCTTATTTTAAAAGGTGTGTGTGTGTGTGGCTTGGATTCTCGATATGTGTTGGAACAATGCACACAAATTTTGATAGTGAGACGGAGTATGGCTCCACACACTGCCAGAGCCATGTCTCTATGGATTGCCACTCGCCACAAAAGTCATTACCGCGAAAACCCCCCATTTAATCAGTACGGTAGTTAGCTGGAATTGTTCTTGTAACCTCAAGCCCCGTATTTCTTCTCACAACGACATGTTTACTATTCTCTCCTCCTTATTCAGAGCTTAAACTCTATATACACACATTTGAGCATAGCTTCACTTTCACTTTCAATGTAACTACTTCTGCTCCAACGTTTTCGCAATTTGTATAACACCAGCCGAGTAGCAATAGGGAAAGGGAATGAAGGGATGGGATGCGCTCCCGCTGCATGTGTCAGGTTGAAGGCAAATTGAGTGTCTCTTCCGTTTCCCAATCCCATCCAAAAACATTTGTGTATACAAACTACACTGCTACGTGTGTGGTCTGTGTGCGTGGGAGAGTGATGGGAGTGGAAGTGATAGTCGTATATAATGAAAGGAGTAGTAGCCATCCCATCGCCCCTCTCATTCACCATTGTCTCACTTGAGGAAATAAAGTGGGCAAGTGGACTATTTTTCAAAGTTAAATATGTATCGCCAGAGTCGCTCCGACGACTTTCTTCGCCACTTTGCTAAACGATGTAGCACTACTATTGTTACACTGAAAGCTGAAGCAATGGAAAGTTGTTTCAACACTGTTCTAGTATTATCTATATGCATTTGCCCATGCTACTATTCGGTGTTATCTCCTCTGTCTTTAAACATGTTTCTCCTTTTTCTTTGTCACCTTCGGTACTCTACTTGTGTATTTATACGAAAAAAAAACGGGAATTATATGAATGGGTGTATGTCGCAGGAGATTTTTTGTGTGTACGTCGAGTCCGTTGTCCCTTTCCGCTCTCACAACGAACATATCTCAGTCGTTTAGTAGTTGCCACGTCTCGCGTTTATCTTTTTTCCTCGGCTGTCCGAGTATAAATGCGTGTTTCCGCACAACGTGGACATTAGTCTAGTTTTCACTCATCAATTCCCTTTGCCCCTTGTCCGCGTTCGTCCTCGCTTTCAAGGCTAGCTCCCAGCTCACCAATTTCACCAAGTGGATACGCATAGAGAAAGCGTCCTATTTGACAATGTTGGAACTTGAAATACATCCTTGTTAGCCTATGGACTAAGAATTTAGAGTGTGGTGTTGTCCATTGGGAACATATCGATAAATATAATTCGCATATCATTTCATGTATTAAGTTGACGCCGATTTTTTTTTAAAAATCAGGTACAAATTATGCATAATAGAAATACAGATCTGTTATAGTGTAATAATTTGATACAAGTTATAATCAAATTTACTTTAGTTTGCTATGAGGTGGATACTTTCATTACTTTACTATTTACTATTGACTATTAAATAAAGTGAGTTAACGTACCGATGAACCAGATGAAGGCTATGTGTTGTTATCGTAGTCGGGGTCGTTGGGCTGTCCTCCATTTTAAGGATTTCCTGTTGTGTCAATGTCAATGCGTTGCAATCCGCCACTCGCCCCGCTGAAAACCACAACAAAATACTTTTATCGGCAAACAAACAAAAAACAGCAAAAGTACAAAACGAAACATTTTGCTTCTTAACTGGTTTGAATGCTCTTATTCACATTAGTGAGGACATGGTTGGAAGGACAGTCATGTCCAAGAAATGACTTTTAATGGCTGCAACTGACGGTTTGTGCCTAGTTTTAATGGCTGCCAATTCGCGAGTCGAAGTGGCACCCATTACTCTCCTAATCTTGAGAAAACGTTGAAAAATTGTGCCTTCTCAAGTGTAATTCGGAGCGAAAGAGAAAAACCGTGTTTGTATGAAAGTGTTTCGCTTTTTACCAACTGAAATGCTTCATTTGTACAAATGGACTTGGTGGACATTTGGTGATTTGGACAGGACACTAGACGAATTTACAAAAGTAACGAGTAAGCGAGTTAGTTGGAAGCGAGACGAGTTCTAAAAATTAATCACACGCTTACTTCACTTACCTACTTCCTTTCTACTTTTGTGCTATTCTCACACTTACTTTCTCTCTCGTTAGATACGTCCATGAACAAATCCCTTTCACTCGCTACACACGGCGTTACATTTGTAACGAACTCGAAAATTGTTTTTGGCTTCACACGGAATGCATCTTTTGAAACAAAAACATGAGGAAACATCATGGTCCCACTTCACACGTTGATTAACCAATCGACAACATTTTTCATGCATGCAATTTAATATGTTGCATCATCGTCATATCATATTCCCAACTGCCAACATCACACATTTCCCATTTTGATCATGTCATCTCGCGTGACATTTTTTTACAAGAAAGCAAGTTCAAGGAACTTTCTCTTTCCCTTCATTTTTATTCCACACAAATGCCAAAGTAATCCTTTCGGATATATTCCATCTCTTCATTTTCTTCCGTGCATCCTGTTTCCTCATCCACAAAAAAAACTGAGAATGAGAATATTGCCACCAATTCCCCCGGATTTTTTTCTGTAGAGGATGACATCAGATCAGACCGAAAGGGATGATATTTTTGTGTTTCCTGTGTTCCTTTCTCTTTTCGTTGTGTTGGTTCCTCCCATTCTATCCAGCAGTTACTGGCCAAAAAACCCCGCACACACATCTGCCACAGGGCAGACTGCAAGGCGTCCCCTCTAAAAGACAAAAAAACAGCGAGGACTCCACTCCAAACTCCTCTCTAATATTATGTAGCAAAGCCACAGAGTGGTTGACGTTATTAAATGGCCATCCATAGAAAAAAATGAGACGATGAAAATATAAGGGAATTGCACATTGCAGCCATAAAATATGGAATTGAATCAAAACCATGATGACTTTCTCTTTTGCCCACTCCGTAATAATGTTTTCAACTGAATGAAGGGGATCATCTTATGTATCTCCTCATGTTCGTAGACACTTCAACATTTGGTGTCCAGTAGTGCTTCCTATATTCCTTCCACACGACCAGAGCATAATTTTATTGTGAAAAGTTTGATTTTCTTCCTGGCATCAAATCAAACATTTTACTAAAACCCCAAGATCAAGAATCAAGACCACTCTTGAATTTGAAGACGGAAAATATTTTCTGTGTGTGTGCGTGGTTTACACTCATCTCGCCACAAACTTCGTTCTCAAGTCTTAGAACCTTGAACCTCACGTTATGCACGCCTTGAGCAGTTTTTACACGAAGCAAAAGCCCCCATAACTTTTGTGGTCTTCCAATAGAACGATTTCAACCTCCTTTTTTTGTTTGTTCCCATTCAACTGGAAATAATTCCTGGAAATTGTAATATATCCCATAGCACAAAAAAACTGGGTACTCATCTCTTTTCCAGTGTCATAAAATCCGAAATGATTTCTCTCCTCTCAAACTTCGTCCTATACTCTGCTCATATACTTTGGATATCAATAATAGTTTTAATACGAGTGATAACCCTCCTGTGACAGCGCTAGAGCGTGGGAAGATTTTCAGGGTACATTGTACAAATATATATATGACAGTCCTTCTGCCTTCGCTCTATAATACGTTCAGGGACGTGCGATGCATTTTCTCTCTGGAAAATTGCTCTCTTCTTCTTTTTTCTTAGTGTGATGTCTTTGAGTTCTTTCGTGATTTTCTTGTGCACCACTTTTTTTCTCTCTCTCAAATATTCTCCCATTTACCATTCCTCTCCGTTCCAGTTTCATATTTTTTTTCAAGCCGGAAGCTTCTCTGGTTGCTTGCTGTATTTGCGAACATGGTTGAGCGGACATATAAAAAATATTCTGCAGAGGACGATGAGGATGAGGAGTATATTGATGATTGCTCCACTGACTACTTTTGACTCTTTTTTTGCCGTCCCACTCTCAACTCGTTCTCTCTCTCTCTCTCCAGTAATATGGGTACCGAAAGCAATAGGATGGAAAAATAAGAAGATTGAGTTGAGTTGAGCATCTCTCGTCGAGGAAGGACATGCCATCGTGGAGAAAAGCCAAAGCTGTACAACACGGAATGAATGAATGCACGTTATGGATTGCGATATATGCCAAATGTCACGTCGATATTGGAGCAAAAATATTATTGCCTCGTTTCCTCTTCGCTCCGTCTCCAGAAGTGGATTTGTATTTTGTATATAGCATTGAGATGTCCGGATTGTCGTCGAACACAACTTTCTCTCTCTCTCTTCAGGATGAGAAGAGAAGGACTTTTTTATTTGTGGTAGCATACCCCAACTGGAAGCATGTTATTAGTTTTTCTTTCTCCTTTGCTCTTCTCCGATTCATCTTTTCCCTTGTAATCAACTGTGTTTTCCCACTTTAGCCTATGGATTCTTCTGCATTGTCTTTTGTTTTGACCTTTTTCCAGAGTACTTCAATTGAAGAATGTGCACTGGAAAGTGGAATAGAAAATGTATATAGCTTTTACACGCTTTTGTATGTATTTATATACACATATTAAGCAACTTTTTATATCTATTTTTTTCTTCGTCGAACCAAATTTCCTCTGTCCTACATACGAACGTAAAAAATGCCAAGAAATATTCCGGATGACACATTATGGCCACTATTACTATTTCCTATTTGAAGGATCTTCCTCCGGACGTGGTGAAGGTATTTACTACAGAAAAGTACTTATGCGACACAGGGACATTGACGTCACTAAATCTGCAACCCGGAATAAAAGCTGAAAAGCCTCATGCAAATTGTTTCAATTCAGAAAAGAGGAATAAGAAAAAGGATATTGTAAAGTAAATTGACTAATACTAATGATCGTGTTGAATCACACTGGCTCCGCATTTACAAGGGACTCATATATGGCTAACACGTGTAGGGTCTCTCGTCGAGAAATTTGGGCCAATAAAGCGCAAATGAAATACACATTCTTATAACTCGTGTCATTGTGCATGTATGCGTTTGCTACACAAATATTGTTCAACTTGGCCCTTGGTTTGGTTGAAGAAGTGAAGTTGAAACTTATGAGGACGATGATGACGCGTTTTTGTGTGTATACTCATAGATATATCTTTTGGAGACATTTTAACAAAAAAAAACTTCACTTTTTTTCTTAACCTCACTTTCACTTCGGCTGTGAAGACTCCAACTTCATGATTCAAGAGGCAACGAAGAAAAAACTTGGGGTAAAGAGGTGAAAGTTTTCTCCCTTCTTATTCTTTGGTCTTGGCCTGCTAAAAATTCCAGAGAGAACCTTCAATTCATCATTTTCCCTCAGCAAGTATAAAAAGTTTGTGTCGTTCATTATAAATGGCCAATCGTGGCAATCTATCTACCGTCCCGTGTGTGAATACAAATCGATTCATTATGAAATGTCAACCGCCACCGTTTCTTAGCTGCGTAGCGAGACGTGGAGGTTGTAGTTTGAGAGCAGAGTTCCCAGACAGAAGCACCCACTTCTTTTAGTCATTCGTTGCGTCTCATTTCGTATTTGAGGAGGAGATCTTGTTTCCTGCGAAAAGAATTCACAAATAAGTGTCTCCTCCGCCGACAAAAGGAAAAGTCCAGGAGAAAGGCTCCTGGACTCAATGACTCCTTCAAACGCATTCGCACCACACTCATTTATTTTAAGCCCAAAAATCCTTGCATTAATTATATTTGTATCAAAAGAGCCTAAAAAATTTGTCCTGCAAAAGAGATCTTATCATTTTATAGACATCCCTCTCCACATATTACTATTCTGGAAGGAAAAGATAACACGTCAATAATACTCTGTCGGCATTAGTATACTCGAGACAAAATATGATTTATTTCTTGCCGAAGCTTTACCAAAATGCTATTAGATGCCGAGTATCACATTAAAGAGAGAAGAGTTGAACATTTTGTCAATCCCTTTTCTCCTAATTCTCTGGAGAACGTTTTGAGTAATGTGATACACATGAGGGTATATATTGAAAACACTTCATCACTTTCAATCCCAATCATTTCATCATCATCCTCTGAGAGTAGAAAAGATGAAGAGACATGAGAGATCTGAGAGAGAAACTTTATGAAATCGTAATCATCTCATTCGGAGACAATAGCTTCTTGCTTTATTTCCCCCAATTCCAAATCTATTTA
>JAQFZW010003219.1:0-13738 GCA_034687055.1 Heteromurus nitidus
CATTTGCGACGTGAGGGGATCTATGTATGCATTGATTACTGATTGTGATTACATATTTATTCTGATGTGGCCATATATTCAACACTTTTGTGAAATAGAAAACTGAAGGGAACCTGCTGGATTTTGTGTTGATAATAATAAGCGTAATATTTATTTAGTATTTATATTGTCAAATCAGTAATATTAATTCATTCATTCGCAATATTCATCGGCATCGTTAGTTATCGTCACCGTCTCAACACCATCACCCGTTTTTATTCAAAACAAACATATATATTTTTGTATATCGTAGTGGTAACAATAATTATATCATGCAACTTATCCTCTTCTTCACCTTCTCTGGTATGATTCATAAATGAAATATTTTTTTTCATAGACAAAGAAACAATGTACTTGTTAATAATAAATATTTTCCCATTGTGAGGGTCACAGATATAGTCACATTTCTATCAAGATATAAATAGAATTTAATGTAATACGAAATATAACTAGAAACATTTTTGGTCGCTCCCGAAAATCAGCTATGATCCATTACCCAGTTTTTCGTAGACTCAAAAGTCTAAAATATTTTGTGTCATTTCGAAAAATTTGATTTTTTTGCTTAAAGCTTTCTAGCAAACATTTAGGTTACATATATCAAATATTCCAATTTTCAATCCAATGTGTTTGCTCAGTTGGGTTCACACACACACGAGACGCGTGCATGCGTGCATATTGTGGTTTTGTGACATTATAATTTGACTCTTCGTTGCATATATTACATTACATGTATATATATATAGTATAGATAATATTATGTAGATATAGTATATTATAAATATTATATGTGATTGTGGTTTCTTTTTTAATTGTCATAAACAGCATTGTTGAAACTCAACCAGAAGTATTAATGTATTTGTTAGATTAGTAGTAAAGTTACAACTTACAAGTACAGCATATAATATGATATAGTGTTAAATTTTATGAATGATATATATATTTTTTTGTATGAATATGATAATTTGGTTGATACATTGTAAGTTTTGCTAAATGCGAATCATTCTCGAAATATATTTTCGGGTAAAATACAGTATACGATTTTGTGTGTTTTATGTCGACTTTTTTTTATTTCCTCAGAGCGTGCCACATTGCAATCGGTTTCCGTAAGGAGGACAACATTTGGTTCCAGTGAGAGAGTGGCTTCCCTGTGGCAACCGATCCGACAATAACATGTCCAATGGAATACGCTCTTCCTTCAGCTTCCTGACTGTCGGCGACTGTGATTCGTAGCTGAATTGTCTGCAGAAAAAAAAAATAAATGTTAAATTTTTCGTCTCCTAAAGTTCCGAGGAAAACGGAACCTGAATATTATGCAGGAGTTTGATTTACAACGAGACATCATGTTTTTATTGGTTTCCGCATCAGTTTCACTGTGTTTACCTGAAGTGCGTGTGCAGGTATGCTGAAAATCATGGCCTCGTTGAATATCGGGTTCTTCTCTCCACGCTTTGTCGAACTTTTCTTTTTGCTCACTTTCTTCCCCCGTTGTAGCAGATAAACCTGTCAACCCAGGATGAAACAACATGAAAGTGAAATTGACTCGTGTTTGTTTTTATTACAGAGCTTCTATAGGCTATATTATATAGGCTCCAATTTATGAGCTTGTTTGTCCTTCTTTCTCTTTCCCTTTGTGTTCTAATATCAAACTTTGTTCAATCGATTTCTGGGAAACTTTGACGACGTCAAGGTCAATATCCAATAACGAAACAAACTACTATTTGCTCCGTCTCATCACGTCAGCGACTCTTGGGAACTTCGAATGTCTCGTCAAAAAGTAATATACGATTTTCATGAAAATATTCGAGACAAACAAAAAATAATATATTTCCAGCAACTTGTCGAGATGTAACTTTCCAGGATTCTGTCAAGACATGACCATTCCTTATATTTGGATCTTTAGCAAAAGTAGTTCGAAGTTTGAATGTGAAACTATATTGTCTTCTGTTTCACTTTTGGGCTTATTGGAAACATAGACCTACAATAACAAAATCATCTTCTCGTCAATTTACCCACCTTAACAAATGGATCTCCATTATCCTTTTCTTGAGGAAACTTGAGATTTCTCGCTTTGACTACGACGACTGTCAACCGCTCAGCCGTAGGGAGGTAGGATAGACTAAACATAATTTCTCCGAATTCGCCACCTCTCTGAAAATCAAATCAAAAGGTCATTTGATAAACACACACCAAGATACATAATATAGGTTGTCATTCTTTCAATGAAGAACATATTTTATGATGCGTGAATCGTGAGTCATTTTGTGACGCTCCATCGATAGAAAGCGAAAGGGAAGAAAGCGCCGCCAATTTGATGGGCAGACTTACGGTACTCATTTCCAGCCTATATTTAAGCCATAATACAGCTACCTCGACTTTTGCGTTCGTTTCGCATTAACGAAGAAGACATGACAAAAGTTAGTCCATGAAGTTTTTTTTCCTGCCTAACCTACACTTGCTCTCTTCCTCTTCGCTCTTGACTTCTCCCTGGGGACTAGAAGGATTGAACTTTACAGCAAGTTATGATTATCAGCCGAGTATTATTCCTTTTGTGTTAGTTCAATCATTTATATCCTGAAAGTGTACATGTACGTGCCAATAATTCTGCGAACCTTGTAGAAAACTGAGAGTCATTACAACACAGAAGTGTGTATATGACACTATAAGGGCATATATGTTCAGAGAGCAACCAATAGATCATCATTATAATCTAGCTTGAGTCCTTCTGCTGATCGCAGAAAGTAATGATCAAAATTCAGGTCTCACTCCAATGCGTATATGCATGTGCCCCTTGCCCAATGCAGAGAACTGGGTAGCCGTGTTGGCGTTGGCACTGCAGAACTTGTAAATGAAACTCTGTAATGCAATGACGAATATAAGCATTCGCCCATGCTTTGCAAGGCTAAGTCTTTCTTCAAATAAAATTTGAAATATCCGTCCAATACAAAATCGTCGAAAAAATGTAGTTTTTATAGCGTTACGAGCATTCAGATAAGATTGTTATTAATCGACACCTTACATTTCCAAGTTTTAAATATAAAAAATTTACTACATGCCGCATCGTTATCGTTGTTATCATGTGCTTTCTGAGTCGTGTTTCTGCACCACTCCAAGACGGTAAAAAGAGAAAAGTCAAGCACACCTCACAAAGCTACATATAAAAGGACACCTCGACAAGAAGATGTGATAAAAGAGGTACCTATCTGTTTGCGCACTTCTTTGTGATATACGAATTTCCGCACGCATCCCTTCACAAAAGCATATATGATGATCACTATCGCAAATGTATTATAGTAACATGCGGAACTATATCGTGGCCATAGGGAACTTTTCCTTGTGTCCCTATATTCAATTCATGAGGAGTAAAGCTGAGTCAAGAGAGATCAAGCCGTTAGCCAGAAGGCGTATGTCATAGTCATATATAGAAAGCAGACACGCATACCAACTACAAAAAATTCCTTCCTTTGAATTCCACAGAATACATGAAGGGTAAGGGTGCATGGTAATATAATCCAAAGGTCGTTCGTATTATATGCAGATAGTGATACGTGTGGTCTTTTTTATTAATATGAATGCTCCGTAAAACATGAATTGATAGTCTAGAAAAAATTTTGCGACGTTCTCTCTGTGGGCGACATAAATACTATGCTTTTTGCACGTTGCGCTTCTCCACACTTTCGTAAATTCTCTCTGCAAAAGCTCTTCGCACACATTATGTTAACTTGGTGAAATGAAAATGCACTGATCGGATGGATGTATGATGTAAACGGGACATTGTACAGTCGATTGAGTCAATACATTCACACGTACTTACAAGGCACTTTCAACTGCTACTTTTTTGTTCGTTCTGTAATATTGGGAGTTTTGGTTTTAATTGGAATTATGAATGGGTACATTTATACAATAATAAAATGCATATTTATGCGACAAAAGAAGAGTTCAAGCTCAAAAAACACAAAGTGGTATGGCATGGTTTCAGTTCCGTCGATGGTATGAGTAGAATATGTCCCAAAAAATCTTGTTTCAAAGAAGCCATGTGCGCCATGCGACACAAAGTTCTTTAAGGTTTGTAAGCAATCCTCTCTTTCTCTCCATAATCAAAAGCTCATCTTATGTGGATATGAAAATCTTCCAGAATTATAAGGTTGGTGCAGTTTCACACCAAATTTAGAATCCAATATCATATCACATTTGAAATGGAAACAATATTCTCTCGTTTTGTAAAAGAATAATTTTTGCTCCTTCCTTAACGCGGTATATTCTGCTAGTGTGCCAAAAGCGCTGTTGGATATGCTGCAGCATTGTGAAAATTATAAGTTTTGTCATGTCATGTGGCACTAATACGACGAGATGGTAACTCGATTCCATTTTCACACTGCTCTGATGAGATACCCTCAGATATTCCTATCTTCATTGAATAGCATATAACTACTTTGTACTTCTTCTCTCTGTTGTGCATCCTTATCCTTCAGATATCCAACCGAGCATATTCTACCCAAATTTACTTGGCATTGCAAAAGGAGAAGAAAATGATCAATGCACTTTTCCCTATGAAATTGTAGACATAAATAAAATTCCTCTGAGACGTTCGTCACATTTTATTGCATATATGCCAATGTCCTATATACTTTACACGTAAGATAATGCTCTGCTACTTTAAGTAAGTCAATATAGTATCACCATATCCTTTATATATCAGCACAAAAGAGAAAGGGGCAACTTAATAAAATCATTTTCGTTCGGTAGAATAATGGAATTTAAGATGTAGTACACATACACTCTCCTCGTGTACTTGTGCTCCACAAAACACATTTCGCAGTCTTTGGTCTTTTCCTTTCTACTGGTGCACAGTTAGGGAACTGCGCTTCACTTCGACTTTTCACTATGTGCAACCCTGAGACATTGTAGCTGGGGAAGGATTACTAGAATCATTTTGCCTTACTTTCTAGAAAATGCTAAGGCCCGCCTCAAGTCTTGTTCTGGGAAAGGTTTAATTGGACTCTGACATACCCCAAGGAATTGGTATGATGAAGCATCCAAGATTTTCTTCTACCGTCAAAAAATATATTGTCTTTCCAAATATTTAACGTATTGAAATAGTTTCGGCTTCCAACCAATTCTGAAGCATACGCTAAGTTTTTTTATGGAAAAAGAAAAGAGATAGCAGCTAAAGAACTTTCCCTGTAATTCGAACCGAGATTTATTGAACACATGAGACGTTATTGGTACAATCATGCACGATAATATTTCCAGCTTGTATTATCTTTACAACTGAAAATCTTCCATATTTTTTCCACAGATTATTGCTGCTAAATATAACTTCAAGGTTATTTGTCAGCGAAACAAATATAAAAAAATCGCTCCAATCTGGAATCTTAAATCATGGATCATGTATCATGCTGGACTGGACAGAAAGTAAACAATTATCCGACGTAAAAATATCTCTCATCCTGATTATGACTATTCTTCCCCATATCCCAACTATCATCCATCTTAGAGCCTCAGCTGCCAAGTCTGGCTATTAAATACTTGGAATAAAAAGGTATTCATTAATTACGGTTTATACGAATCCCTTTCAATAACAAACTATCACTTAAGGCATATACATACTATATATCTCGTGTTTGTTTGAGCGAACTGATCACAAGTCCGAGTGCCATACAGGCAAGTGATATAGTGATCCCCTCCCCACCATATATAGCAGACACTAACACGTACTAAAGGTTAAGAGCATCATCACCATCATCATCATCCTGACACTGTTACACTCGTCTTCAGTTTCTGGTTCCCTTGTTAATAAAGCAATCATGCAAAGCTGTTCACATCTATTCCGATGGAGCAACAGCGTTTTCTACTTCTCTCAATTCTTCACCAAGCCCAGACATGAGATTCATTTCGCAAGAAGAAAATTGTAAGTGTATAGCTCTGTGAGATGAGGAGATTGTGATGGTTTATTTTGCTTTTGATAGCTTACTAATGGTCCACTCTTTATAGTCTCGAGCTTTACTCGTTTGGTTTGCTCGCGTGGTTAGAAGATTGAAAGGGCTTGTTTGGCGAATGGCGAATATATGCCATTATCTGCTCGCACTCCTTGCTTGTTTGTGTGTGTGTGATGATGGCGTCGTTGTCGTTGCCTGCCGATCTGCAAGGATTTTCCTCTCTCTCTCTCCACCCGTTTCTGTGTTCATATGGATAAAAGTAAGGATTGGAGGAGAGAGTGGTAATGAAAAGTACTAAAAAAGCAAGACATGATGCCATATGGCAGAGTGGTATGGTAGCAACGTTTGTGTGCTCACGTTCCTCCAAAATAATCGGTAATCAATATCATCCAGTTGTTTGCTGAGCTTGATATGTGTGTTCATGACTGGAAGAGCTAAATGAATCAAAGGTGGCAGAGAGAAGAAGTACATGTGCGAGAAAGAAATTTGATGTGTGGACACGCACCGGAGAGATGGCTAGCGCTAACATAAGTAACGAGGATTTACTCTTTTTCTGCGTAGTGCATGATGCAGATAGAAAGGTCGACGTGAAGGAGAGACACTTCCACGGAGGAAAGGGAGATCCGTCCACATCGCCCAAGATAACTCGAGTTCAGTATATTTATGCTAAAATACATAATCGTCTTAATAATGTTTAAAAGAAATTTGGGGTTACCTGCCCTGTATCCGTAAGTAGGAGCCAAGTGACCACCGGCTGCGTTAATTCCATATCTCCCAGTTTCAACTCTGCCTCACCAATCAGCGTATTAGTATACTTGTCTGTGGCGTACAGGTAAAATACCAGGGATCGATTTGCAAGCTCACTCATCTCCAGACCAAACATGAATTTCTCCTTGTACACTGGACATAATGATTTCCGGTAGACCTGGGTCAAATAAATGTAAATTAATAAGTTGCTATTACCAATTCAAATAATATCACTTTTATATTAAACAAAGAAAGCAGGATTTTATATTTCGTTTGTATTCAACCAAAACAAAATGGTGCATAGGTACGTAAATGTTATGCATGAATGAATTATGCTCTCCAACACAATTGCTTTATATTTACGCAGAAGTTACACAGTGTATCCTTACATCACGGCCATGCAACAAACATAAATTCCCAGCTTGAAAGGTGACATATTTATGTGAGGTTTGTGGATAAACCACGGAGTAAAAGAGAGAGAAAGAGAAAAGCCTCAAATACCGGAGTGGTATTGCAGGAATGTGTGTAACGCTATTATGTCACTGTCTACAAAGTTTGTGTCCAGTCTTCCACAACTGGTCCACTATCGCAATCAAAACGTATCCAGTTGCTTATTTCAGGTTACATTGTTTTTGTTTCCGCTTCCCCAAAAAACATTTCCAGCTTCCATTAAATATTTACATGCAAGGGTAATTATTGTGATTCCATACATTCAAATGCTACTTGCTTTCCTCCGCTCTGAAGGCTTAACTCCACTTGAAACCGGAGCTAGGCATATGTAACGAGGCGAAGAGTCTAAGTCTACATGGTTCAAGTCAAGAGCCATGCTGCATGATACTGGAACTGGAGTGAGAGAAAAACTGATATAGTCTTTCTCTCTCTGGAAGAACACAGGGCATGTTTCCCTCGTGTAATTGCCATTTAAAAATTTTATGACCGTGTGAGTGGAACGCCTACCGAGAAAAGCAGCTGGACACACATGTGCTCCGTCTACACCAGGTAACGTTTCTTATATACTCTCTGCCTAGTCATTATTTTACATGAAACGGAAACAATATCTGCAACAAAAAATCCGATATGAAATGAATCCATACGTCTTTCAAGTGAGAGCAGAGGTCATATATGGTCAGTGTTTTATAATACGAGTGTAGAGAGAGAGTGAAAAAAAGTTGAGTACCCTTGTCTGCATATTCGTCGTCTTATCCGGAAGCAGGTAAACACGTACATACGAGTCGAAAGGGGCGTTTGGATCTGGATCTGGTCCCACAAGTTCTTAGGCCTCCATCACATTGACGAGCAGATCGGCTGTTTCGCTACAATTCAGAGAGAGAGAGGAGAAATGTGCATGTTTAGACTTTCCTTCTCACTCTGGCGTACATGCACACACCTTCGATATATATACGAATGTGGTGGCGTGTGCGTTCCGAGTGTTTCACACGATCGGACACATGAAATATTGTGCTTAGATAACTACACACAGGAGTTTTCTGGGCAGTGTTAGAAAAATCTTCGTGCCAAGAATGTGGTGTTTCACGACGTTACACGAAAGTGGTTCAATAGAAATATCGCATGGAGAAAAATATTGTGGATGGTGTGATTCGATATCAATTCTCATGAAAACGAAGAATTCGTGTTGGTGGCAGCGAAATAATAATTTTAACATCGACGATGTTACCATTTGACGATATCTGTTATTGACAAGTTATCATCTAAATATTATATTGACCTCTGTCATTCCTCCATACGCCTTAGAAACAATTCTGCTAGTTTGACGGTTTTGCGGAAAATACCCACGCTATAATTACGCCAACGTACATCTATATCCTTAATTACTAATTGTACCGTTCTCTGTCGATTTATTCAATTTGTGTAATTGACTTTCAGAGAGAATTTATGAATCTTCATGCATGATTGCTTAATTTAATGAGAGCTTTAAATTGGTCTATTAGTGACTCCTATCTATCTCACTTTAAAAGTTTTTGCAGCGTAGGCTAAATTTTTTTTATCCATATCTCTCCCAGGCCACGTGCTACGTGGGCAATTTACTTCCCACGTCAAATTTTCAGAGGCCTTTGTGTGCCAAACCTTTTGTTCAAAATGGAAAAACATTCTCCGATATAAGATGGATTCACAGGAAAAATAAGTTTGTACAGTTTCATGAGGTTCATACAGCTTTCACAACTTTTAGCATTCCTACGGCTATTCCATATTCAATAACGTCTACAATAGTCTCCATTCCAGCCCTCACAGGGTGAAACAATGACCTTCACTCCTTTGTCACACCTGGATTCTTTTTGTTTCTCTTTCGCGAAAAAATGCAAAATACTGACTGAATATTCTTGCTTGCCGTGCATAACATTGTTGCAGACCGGATGGAGCTATATTTAATTAATAATAAGTGTAGCTGTTTTTTTCTTCGCCTTGTCTCTTCATTCAAAATTTATGAATCGTTTGTCTTTACAAAAAACGTTCTTGCTGGTAATAAGAAATCGCCTTTTGATCCACCGACAATCTGAAATTGATAAAGACGAAATCGAACACGTTTCTTCAGCGCCACTTACGCGGTTCGGTGCACGACTTATCGTCTCCCGACATCCTCCTACGGTGGACCAACTCTCTTTGATAGAGCGTCTTATTCCAAATCTATTGAATTCATGCTGAAATTTCGATTTCAAGTCTTTTAATTGTTCTTTTAATTTGTGCAAAAATGGTTACGAAAACATATCACAAGACGAATTTGTTATGGTTTGTAAATGTGAGATGGATTCGAAAATTCGGGTTCGACAATAAATACGTGTAGATATGCATTATGACATGTTTTGAGACTCGTCATGGCATTCCCACGGAACGCTTGCATGCATTAAGTCGTGTCCTTCGCCTTGGTAAAAATCTCGCAGTATTTGAAGTTGCAAAGCGTTTCCCAAATACATGAATGCACACACAAAATATTCATTTCGTGAACATATTTATATATGTACATATGTGCCCCTGTAGCAAAAATTTCACTGTCGGTTTCTCCTCCACTGTCTCTTTTATCTTCTTTCCGTCTACCGGTTTTTGGTCTCAGAAGAAAAGGGTAAAACGAAAATTTGGAAGAGAAAGCTTTTAGTGACTTGGTGTTCATACCGAACCGGCAAAAGCAAATTCCGTCCTCTGGGTTCTTTCTTTCATAAAATAATGACGTTTCCTAGGAAGATGTTGGAAGGCAGTTCACATGCGAGAAATTCAAAACGACAATAAGTCATCACATTAAAACTCAAAAATGTAATATTTACTTGGGTTCAGTACACAGCAAAAGAAGCTCATTTTACAGAGAAATTCTATTACGAAGCTATATATTTTGTTGATTATGCAAATGCACGTAGACGTTTTGAGTGTTCCAGAGGTTTCAACGAAGTAACGTTTTGTTAATGTTGATAGTGGTTCAGTCTTACTGCGTTCTCGGGTTTAAGGTTGAGTGGAACATAAACTGGTGGTTTGGCTAGGTCTAATGTCGTGCGTAGTTACACTTTTCTAACTTGATGATAAGCCCACTCTCATTTAACTCACAGCTCGTAAAATTATGCATAAGAAAAGGTATACGTACATAGTTTTAACCGACACTTCCATGTACACGCGTTGCGACATTGAGTGTTAGCAGCAGGTGCCATTTAGGCATTTAGTTACCTTAGCAGTCAGTGCCAGGTTTTGTTTGAACGTAACATGTTGCGAAATTTCCTCCAGACTGTTCCATCGATCTATTCGGATAAACCTGCATAAAGCATTCTTGTACAATGAAAGGGAAATTCGCTTTGCTTAAAAATCAGAAAGGGTTTTGTTATTTTGATAAACGGATAAAAATCCCTTAATTCATCCAGTATTTATTACGTCAATAAGAGTTATGAAGTAACATAGATTTCTAACAAGTACTCATGTCCAAACAGACTCGAACATTTGTGTTCGCGACAACTTTCCTCCCCTTTTGGTTTCTAAGTGGGCTGTGAGCTTCAACCCCACCAGGGTCGACTAACATGCAAATACACATTAAAAAGCAGTAAACGCTCAAGTATGTTTTGTAAAACCTGTGTTATCAGTAACATCGAACACGGGAGAGTCGGAGAATGTAGCTTATCCACCGATTCAATTTTATAAAATGAAAGTCACATGCAACATGGTTGCTGGTGTGAGATTTCCACATGTTATCTAACCTTTTCTCTTGCTTCACTTCACGTCTGTAGCAACACTGCCATGTCTGTCAGCCTGAGAACATTGGAAAATATGGCAGTATAATATAATGGATTCATGAGACGTGGGCGCATACACAGACGAAAATGGTTCGGTTTCCATGTAGTAGCTTTTATGTAATCAGCATACATAATAATATAACGTTTCTTAAAAGAAAGTAGAAACACATGAATGTGAATGTGTTGACTTTCGTTCTCTCAAAGGAATATGCATTGTGTTTGTCAAAGGTTACTACTACTAGCATTTACTTTCCCTGTCATTCCACTACTTACTTTTTTGCCTAGACACAGAAAACAGTTTCCTCCACTTACGCATGCATTTAAAGCATGTGTACCTAATGTGCATAATGTATAGAGAGGAAGTCGAGCTTTCCTTATAGTACACGTTCTGGGTTGTAACAGAGTAAATGAAAGATAGACTTGGCAAAGTATTGAAAGGTTTTTTCTCTCTGAGAAGAAAAGACACGCCGAGGAGAAAACTCTGCTTAATCAATTAACAGTATTCTTTCCTCAAACCGTTGAAAGTAAAGCATTAACTCATTCATGCATTCAAATTCAAAGGTTTCTCTCTCTGGCGAAGAGAATTGGATACGGCGTATGTATGCAGTAGCGTGTTTCTTGATGGGTACCTATTAGATTTCGTGTGGAAATCCTCCAGCTCAATACAGACATACATAAACTTGAACATTTGAGCAGAGCATATCACCTAAACACATATACATATCTGTAGTAGTAGCTTGATAAAAAGCCTCGACATTAGGGGTGACGTTGAGGCACTTTTAAATCGTCGAACATTCACAGAGTTTTATTTCTGGATTTTAACAAAAACAACATTAGTTTTTCCTAGTTTCTCTCCAGCAAGTCATTTGCATTTTTACTTAAATCCCAGACGAGAGGAGAGCCTTCCTGTCGCAAGTCTATCATCGTACGAGGGAATAAATTTTCCACCAAATTTGACGTGCGTCATAAAGGACACAGTTTTCCAGTCCTCATGTTCCCTCTGTTATGAGCAACTTCGAATTTTGACAAGAAAACTAGTGAACATGGCAAGACGGCAGGCTATTTTCCTTCTCTCATTTTGATACCATTTTATTTATTTATATTTATTCGGCGTATCATAGAATCGTCCATTACCCTCTACCCTACATGCAATGCACATTGAGCAGCTCATGTCAAGACGGAGAAAGTTGTCGTGATCAACCTTTCATTGCATTGCTGCTGCTACACAAACACGACACAGTTCCAAGTGCATGTCCTGTTCTCAATTTCTTCGTACACACACCGTCTGTTTCCCTTCTTCCCTTTGTTTCCCGTCCAGAGTTTAGTGTCGCTCATGACATGCCAACATATATGTATGCACTCTGTGTGACTTGCAGGGGGAAAGACGTCACGCGCTTTAATCTTTACCTCTATGCATGACTTTCACATATTGAATTTGGTTTTTAACACACTTTCACCTCCATTTCTCTCCCTTATGTATATATCCCTACCTTTCCCTCAGTCCGAAACTATTAGAGTAAACTGAGACGAGAGGAGGGAGTTGGAGGTGGAACGAAATGTGCTGCTGTCGACGTGTGCTTTTTTCCTGAGATACATGTTCAACATGAACAATGTTCTTGTGCAGTGACTTGCACGGTAGTTCACAAGAAACAAGGTACAAAATGAAATGGGCGTATATGTAGTGACGGATATAATATGAGTGAAATAAAAAAAGTGCATTTACAATAGCAAAGTCACTTTCCCCATACATCCAATATTTACAGGGTGCTCTACTCCGGCTAGTCGTCGCAGCCGAAGAAAATTATCTGGTGTGGAGTATACGAGAGCTCTAGTCTTCTCTCTCAAACATTTTCGTCGACTCCTTATCGTGGTGACACCCGGGGAGACTACCCATTCCATTCATATTCTTGTCCCCCTTTCATTCATATATTAAGCAACGAGTTTTTATGCCTGCTGCATGCGCGGAGGAGCGATTCTTCTACGCACATAATAATTGCCTTCTAAGTGATGTTATGGAAGGAGGAAAATGAAAGCAAAAAAGTCAAATGCTTTCACACATTTTGCCCCCGTATTTCTAACATACCCGAGTGCAGTCTTTTGAGAACTTCAAAGAAGGTGAGTAAGACAAGGCAACAGAGACAAGAGGTCAGCTTTCTTTACTTAATTTTCTGGCATCTAATTTTTCCTTTCGCTTCCAGGGGTCGTTCTAGAAACCAGGTTGTGAATTATGAGTGAGGATATTAACTGTGTAAAAGGGCTCAGGCGAGTCCCGAGATATCGAAGAATCCTCTAAATTATATTCAGGTACTACAGACCGTTGTACAAGAACATTAATTTTAGATTATGAAATTACTATAGGCAACTTTTAGATGAATTGGGGTAATAGACTTCAGAAAAGTTGGGTGAATAATGATCTTGAATTATTCACGGTGGGAACTTATTAATTACTCAGTTTGGTAGAAAGTGAATGTTGACATTGGCAGACGGAAGGTGAACGATGTATATAGAATTATTCATACTCATGAGATTACATTAGTGGAGTAAAGTATTTTTATACCTGTCATACTCCAACCCAATACATAGATGGCCAGTCATATGAGGTGGGTCGAGGTCTCCTAGAATGACAGAAGTGTCCGAACACACCGAGTCACATGACATTGCCCTTTGGAGAGATGGGATGGAGCCATCCGTAGGGCTGGACAAGTCAGAGTCAGATCCTATGCTGTCAATAGACGATTGCCGTAATGAGAAGGATCTCGAGTTCTGTTTGAAATAAGAACCCACCGTCGGTGG